>BJBW01000793.1:120000-232054 GCA_004320125.1 Scolopax mira | reverse complement strand
GGTCAGTCTCTTCTCCCAGGTCACAGATGATAGGACAAAGGGTAATGGCTTCAAGTTGCACCAGGGGAGGTTCAGGTTAGATATTAGGAAATATTTCTTTACTGAAAGGGTTGTCAGGCATTGGAATGGGCTGCCCAGGGAGGTGGTTGAGGCACCATTCCTGGAGGTATTCAAGAGACGAGTTGACATGGTGCTCAGGGATATGGATTAGTAGTGGATTGGTGGTGTTTTGGGTGTGGTGTGGGGTTTGTGTGGATTTTTTTGTTAATTTGGTTTTTTTGTTTGTTTGTTTGTTTGTTTTTTCATTGGTTGGACTAGATGATCTTAAAAGGCCCCTTCCAACCTAGGGCATTCTGTGATTCTGTGATACATTGCTTTTTGTTCATCTGTAATGCCTTCTCTCACATGAGAAAACTTCTGTGTATTTAGGACTGTGCTCATGCTAATTCTGGGCAATTGCTATTTTGAGGGAGAGCACTTGGATGCAGTAAACGGCTCCATGTAATTTTAATACAAAATCTAAGTTTACACAAACCACCTTCTCATGCACTTTTTTTTTTTTCTTCCACTTTGTCTTTGGCACACTTTATTTTCCAGTAAAATGAAAAATGAAGATGGATTATTCAAAATTGATAACAGTAATGGACCATCATGTAATGTTTTATTGAATTTGAGTTCTGTAAATTATGTGGTAGAGAGAAATTTGCCTGCTTAAGTATAACAGAAATTGCCACTGTATTCATATAATTCTTCGTAGTGTAATTTAAGAAAAAGCACACTATCCATATCACTATTGAATAAAAGGTAAAAAGGTGCTATTACACTATCATGACAGCTCTCCTCTTGCTACTAAGCGACGTAGATAAATGTGTCTGCTTATAACTTGCTTGGCAGGGATCCAGGCTTGTGGGTGGAGCTTGGGAACAATCTTCCACCTGGACATGGGATGGGAGTAACCTGCAATGGAGGGGGAGAGCATTCAGGGGTGTTCTGCATATTTTGGGGAGGTTTGGGCAAATTACATTTTTCTTCTGGGAGCTTTGAAGTTCTATCAGGCTGATAAAATCTGTTTGAATCAGTGATTACGTTCAAAAGGAGACAAACTGGGGGCCAGACAGGCCCTGGTTTTGTTCATATTGGCAGACACTTTAGTTTATCTCCATTTTTAAAGAATTCATAATTAGCTTTTGAAAGCCCTGCTAATATTTATTGAACATTTTTGTGCAATTAGTAATGAATTATACTTGTGGTGACATGTAAACTTTGGGTTTTTTTTTTTTTCAAATGGGACTTAGTAACATTTTAAGAAAATGCATTTCCAGTGCAAAAAGAATACAAGGGAGGAAGAGTGAGGACACTGAGCCTGACAGTGTTTATAATCTCTATACAAAAAAGTATTTACCTCTTATGCAACCTGCAGCATTAGGAGGTCACACCAAGACTTGTAGCCTGGCAAACCAGTTCAAGCCTGGTAAACTGCGGAGTAAATCTCTGCATGTCAGTGTGGGGCAGGATGCAAGAGCTGATGTTTTCTTTCTAGGTTTTTCGCATCTTGTCTAATAATCTGTAGCCAAGGTTTTCTGCTTAGAAAATTGAAGCAGTAGCACTGAAGTAATATGTGAAGCAGGCAAACTATATTGTAAGATTTTGCCTGTACCTGATACTACACTGTATTTTTCACTGTTATTTCCTCACATATTCTGACTTTCAGGTTCAAAACTTCTAGAAGCAAACACCTTCTGCCTCTTTGCCTTCTTCCCACTCTCTCATCTCCATTCCTCTCTATGCATCTGTGTCCTCCGCTCTGCTCCTAGCAAAGAGCCATGGCACTGATGGGGGAAAAAAAGGGGAATGGCTACTTAATGGCATTTCTAATCACCAAGAGGTGTCCTGCAGCAATGGTTATACTGAGAGGTGCAGGGAAAATACAAAAACCAATTTTCTTTGTTTACTTATCTCACTGAGGAGGGGAAAGTTATACAAGAAAAACAGCTTTTTCTGCTTTTGTAAGCTGCCCACTGTGTGGCAAAAGCTTACACGAGCAAGTATTTTCTATTATGGGCTAAAGTATTTTTCAAGGACATTTCCTGTAGCTGACAGTGTGCTGGCTGTTAGTAAGGACTCTCCTCTCCTGCCAATGATCAGTCCACTTCAGTTTAGTTTTTCTTTCTTCTTTTAAATCTTGGTGTGGTGTTTTCGGTGCAGTAGCAGTCAGAAATCACATGTTTACACCTCCATCATACATGCTGTGCCCTGCAGACAGCTTGGCCTTGTCTCCAGTGGCACAAAATCATTTTTTGCTTCCCTTGGAGGATGGTTTGTGTAACCCTACCACTGATAAACAGTAGTAACTGCAGGTTTGAGTACTTAGAAGTAGAAAAAAACACTAGACGAGTTTAATTTCCATATTTGCTAAAAAGTAAATTTATTATTAGACTAATCATTAAGAAAAATTTTAAAACTTATACTCCACCCCAATGCTACTTTAGTCTGCAACTTTTACTTACCTTCTGAATAGTTTCTGCCTGGATCCCACAAAAGAGAAGGGATGAAGAATAGTGATAAGAAAGTATCCCCCAGGATTGTTATTTCTTTTTAATCCTCTTCCAAATTATTTTTCATGCTTAGTGTTGGAAAGACTGTGTTCTCCATCCCACTTCCCTTTTATGTCTGCAGGCACTGACAGGGCCATGAGGACCATGCTGGGCCCCAGTGTAGTTAGCACCTCTGTTCTCATCGCCCCTGAGAGATGAATGCAGAGCCCAGAGCTGCACTGGGTGGGCTCTGACCCTGCCTGAGAGCGGTGGCTTTGCAACAGCACCTTCATAAGGGGCTTTTTGACTGATAGGACAGGACTTTGAGAGAGGTGACAACTTCCATAGGTGCTGTGCACATCAGGCTTCCCTACAGAGGAGGCTGGTGCTTGGGCTGCAGCTTTCTGTTGCACTCCCTTAGGAATGGGTATCTTCACTCAGGATTGCCTCTCTCTGTTAGTTCTAGCTTTTTTATTGCCTGTCTCCCTCCCTCCGTTTGCACCTCCATGATCTCAAATAACTTGCAACAATCATAGAATAATGTTATTTCTTTAAAATCATATCCATGAGTCCATATTCCATTATTAATAGTAGACTCTCATATTAACCTTCTTGTCCTAGCATGGCAACAAGATTTATTCTAAAAAGAAGTTCACATTTGCTTTTGCAAAAGTTAGTTTCTTATCACCACCTTGTTCCTTCAAGACAGTAGAGCATTTTGTGTGCCTGATGTATTTAAAAGGTGAACTTGGCAGGGGGAAGATTTCAAGAACCTGTTGGCAAAGTTCTAGTTGCGCTCGCACGTTCATAAATATTTCATCTTTTAGAATAATTAGGTGTCCCAGGCCACCAGGACTGCTCCGTTGCTGAGGACTGAGATGAAATGATTACGTAGGAAACCCGGTGTGGTCCGTGTGAGCTGCTGGCAGCAGGTCTCATCGGCAGCCTGCCTGCCCCTGGCTCGCTGCTACCGATGCCCCGCATGCTCATTCCACAGTGCTCACTCTAAAAGTGGTCAAAGGACAGCACTGGTAAATGGATTTAGGAAATGGCACCTGCACAGCAGGTGCTTAAATAAATCGCCCAGGTGATGGACTGGGTGGGGATTAGGGTTGCCCTGGTGAGGAGACAGGAACAGTGGGATGAGGAGGAGGAGGGTGAAGGAAGGAGAGCATTCAACTGTGAGTTTCCTCACTTTTTGTTAAACTCCAATATTACAACTCAAAACAAAATATAGAATTATAAAAAATGTTGACCTGAGACAGAGAATCACTACTTTAAGAAAGTTGCAAGTTTATCATCTCAGATTAGTTGTGAAATATCACTTGTTTTCAAAGAGCTGTTAAAGTTTATAGAAGTGTGGAAAGCCATTTTGGGGGGGGGTTGGCTATATATTTTGTCTGAGAAGCCTGAGAACGCCCCGGTGTCAAGCCTCTGGACTATCTGTATTTCACTTATTCTTAACATCTTGTGATTGTCTGTCGACTGTGAAAGATTTCATGGCAAGTTAAGCCAGTAAAAGGAAGGAGGTGAATTAGGCAGATTCAGTTTACGTTGTATGTAAAACAGATGCTTAATAAAATTAAGGGTACAATTGAAGCTCTCTTCTCTGCTACCTAAACTGCCATTAATATATTCCTCCGTGGAGTGAACAGTGCATATGCTGCTCCCGTTCTCAGCCCAGTGGGAGGAGGAGGACTGATGGTTTGCAGTGCGTGATTTTCCCTGGCGTTTCACCTAGACTAACTCTCCAGCGTGGTAATTTTTCCTTCCCTCCCTACAGGGCTTGCTCTCAGAAATCCTCCGAAAGGAAGAGGATCCCAAGACGGCTTCGCAGTCCTTACTGGTAAACCTTCGGGCTATGCAGAACTTTTTGCAGCTGCCGGAAGCCGAACGAGATCGAATTTACCAGGACGAACGGGAAAGGAGCTTGAACGCGGCCTCTGCGATGGGTCCCGCGCCTCTCATCAGCACGCCGCCCAGCCGCCCGCCGCAAGTAAACCCTCTCTCTGCTTTTGGGATTTGCTCCTTGGGTTTTCTCGCTCTCCTGCTGGGTGATAAACTTTCCTAAAGAAAAAAAAACCACACAAAACAGAAAGCTTTTACTGTTGCATTTTTCAAAACGCTCATGGAATCATTGTTTGCAGTGTCTATCGCAGATTAAATTTAAAAAACGTAAGGGGGAATAGTAGCAGTTGATTACTACCTGTTTTCTAGTTTTAAGATTAATTCTACCCGTTATGGCCCCTACAGAGTTTTTTGCTCATTTTATTGAGATATGACCTTTACTAGGACTGGACCATGCTGGCGTTCAGCTGGGGTTTTTTCCCTCCATAATTCTCAGGTGTTGCGTTTAGTGTTAGAGGTTCAAATAGGGATTTTGAAGGATTTGGACCACTAAACTGAGTGGGCATGAAAGCAGAAATATGAGTACATCGTATCGTCTTAAAAATTATCTACCAGAAAACAAACAGGTAAAACTAAAGGGATAGGGGGAAGAAGATTGCATCCCAAAATGCTGGGGATGCTTTCACCCCCATGAGCTACTGACAACTCTGTATAACATAATGGACTTGCTATGTCCGTCGCTCTGAGGGATAGGGATAGGGATAGGTTCATTACAGCTTTATTTAGCATTTGTTCAAATGAAACTCCTCTTGATTTCTGTAAAATCAAGTGGGACTATTAGTTTTGTTTCCCAAAATTATAAAGTTTGATAGGGCGGTATCCAGAAATTCAGTCCTAGTGTCTCCGTGGCTGAGCCCTAGTGTCAAGGAAACTCTGATGCTGCTTTTAGGGTACGTGAGAAGTGGAGAAGTGAGCCGTAGGAATGCATAGGATTTCCACAAGGAAGAAACACAGCTGTGAATGAAACGCTCCAAAACCAGTGTACCTTTTCTGAAGCACTCCACACTGCTGTCGCTCGAGGTTATACCTATGCAAGGACAAAACACCCTGATCTGCAGATGTGTGGGACTCGTGCAGTATGCACAGTCCAGGTTTGCTGTGCCCAGCAAGGCGTTGGGATGGTGGGAGTTCTGTGATGGTCGAGCATATAAACACAGAGCAGTTTTTTACTAACCAGGCTCAGGCACGTGCCTATGACTGTACTCCGTGCCTGTTCTGAAGGCTATAAATTCCTCCAGATTATTTGCCTAATTTTCCTGCAGCTAATGGATGCTAAGGACCAGACTGAAGTAATGAATAACAAGCTTGTAGGAAAAGGGAGGACAGAAGATCACTTTGACCTGCTGCAGTACTTTTCACGAGAAGAGAAAAAAATTTTAGCAGAAAGAACAGACTGTGCTAATGGTCTAGTGTTTTTATCATTAACTGAGTTTAGTCTGTGAAACCCACTATAGATACTCTTCAAGATAAAGGGTCAGAATCTATTTACATAGTAATGCGTTAGTGGAAAATAGTTAAATATAGATAACTAACTGTGTTTAAAATAACATTTGAGTTTGTTTTAATATCTGTACTTGCTCCCACAGCCCAGGTAATTCAGAGCAAAGGCTAAGCCTCCTTCTTAACTTATCTCTTTCTGCCAAGGTAATGTCTCACTCTGTCTCAAGTGGTCTTGGGCAATTTCACAGCTAAAGAACAGAGTTAATTACAGGACCTTCCAGAAGGATGTCGAGTCAGAGGAAGTCCTTGTATTGGTTTTAATTCACTATAAAAATCCCTTGCAGCCAGAAAGAAAGTGAGACTTAGGGGTTTTCTTAACTGACAAAACATACTGCAAGTCCAGATTTAGGGGTCAGAGGGAGTGGAATCTCTGTCTCTGCTGTGCTCTTGTTCATAATCACGTTTCATTTTTTTAGCGGGAGTCAGGAGTACAGTTAGCCCAAAGTGGAAACAGCATACGGTTTTGTTTTAATCCTTTTCAAAAGGAAAACAGGTTAACAAGGAAACCTTGTCTTGATGTCTACAGAACAAAACAGTTATTTTTCTAGCTGTTATATTGCTCTCTGTCATTCAGCAAAACATATGTGCCTTACCTAGTGGATGGACCAAAGATACAGAAATGTCCAAGTTGGGATTTTGTGTGACCTTTTTACATGTTGCCAGAGTTACCCACTTACAAACACATGTAGCACTTGCCATCTGCTACAAACTGTGAACCCTAGATTTGAAAACTGAAATACTAGTGTTGGTAACACAAGTTCAGTACTTCATGCTTGAAACAATAATAAAATTATTCTTGTCGTTGCACTGGCAAGTATAATTTACAGGTTGTAGTTATACAAATAAATATAGTCAAATATAAATTATAGGGGCAATATAATAGGGGACAAATTATAGGGGCAAATATGAATTATGTAGGGCAAAATTGTTAATGCAGGCTACTGCTCTGAGACCCCCTCCAAATATCCCCAGTTTCTTGAATATTTGATACTAAAGAAATAAAACTACCAGCATCCTTACAACTAAATTTATTATAAGCAATTATTTAAAGCTCACTATAGAGGAATACAAGCATATTTTTCTAGCTTAGCTGTGAGCTTCTTGGATGACTATTGAAAGACAAAACAGACCGTTTATCCTGACAACAGAATTTACGCAAGAGCCAACATATTTAATATTAAATCTTTAGACCAGTGTAACGTTTTAAACAATTAAACTATGAAACCATGAAAAATGGGAGCTAATATGCCACACATGAAGGTTTATTTTGCAATTGCAAGTTATCAGTTTCGGAAGGATGTGAAAATAAACATCCTGAAGAGGATCTATTTTGCATTTTTGTGTTGCCAACTGGTGGCCAGACAGTAGAGCAGACTTAACCATTTAGCAGCTGAGCTTGTTCTGTGTGAATTTTGCATACTGTTGCATGCAGAAACAGAAAGTGTGACCTTGGAGGTCTGATAGGATAGTAGGAACTCACCAGGCATAAACTCTGGTGCCTGAGTTAGAAGGAACTGTGTTGAATTTATCTCATTTTTACAGCATTCTTACTAGTTGCTGCTTGAGCTAATGTATCTGGATTGTTTCCAATTCTTTTTTGAAATCCTTTAAGAAGCTCTTTGTCCCCCATACTTCTCCCTTTCTCTCTGACTTAAACAAAAAAGCAAAATCTTACTTTTTTTTTTTTAAATTGAAATCATTAGCCTCTAATGCATGAGCTTTTGGGATACATGTATAGCCCTCTAAGTTGGTCAAGTTGTAAAAGTCTGCTACTGTCTTCCACATTGGTGGACTGAGCGCAAGGAGATGACGTACACAATAATTTTTCCCTTGGACGTTGTTCATCTTGCCATCTCCTGAGGCAAATGCCTGTCTGTCAGGCTCCTTCCTGGGGTAGTGAAGTTTATAAATACTAGCATCTCCATCAGGTAGGTATTGCATGGAGATATAGTTTAATTTTTCCAACCTAGAAGCAAGGAAAAAAGGTCCTTTCTTGTTCTGGTTTCTTTTTTTTCCAACTTTAACATCTTCATCTCACAGATCACCCCCACAGAGGTCCTTTGTGGGTATCCCTGAGTCAGGTTCAGAGGATGAGTTTGTTGCATGTTGTGGGAATACTTCAGAAGATGCTGAGTGTGAAACTATGTTCAGGATGGATGTTCTCCAGGGAGGTGCTAGGGATGGCCTCTCCCTCTCATCAAGGCAGTCTGGGGGCTGGAGGGAAGAGGACTTCTTCCTCCTTGGTACAGCTTGAGGGGAGGATGGAGACAGGTGACCAAGTCACAGGTTTTCTTTTCCAAAAATATTCTGTTAACTGCTTTTTAACAGTTCTGCAGTTATGAACACTTCCTTCTCAGGACACTTAATCTCAGTTTCAGCAGAGCTGAGGAAGACGTCCTTGCCACCCATATTCCCCAAAGAAAGTCCCCAAAGAAAGTTAGGGCCCGCCTAACTCTTGGGGCCCATCACCATCCTGTGTAAAAACAAAGTACATGTAACGTCAAGAGCAGAATATAATTTTAATAAGGGAATGTTTTAGGAAGTATCCACAAATTGATCATGAGTCATGGTTCGGGGTACTCAGTTGACAAAACCTGCCATTTATATAAATATAATCCTGGTCTCCCTCTGACTACAGATAAATTACATTTCCTTCATGCTAGGACAATTTTCCAGAGATGGGAAGTCACTCTTAAAAGACTGGTCTTGAGGAGGACCACTGCTTTGCTGGTGTTTGGGGACCCGTGAATCTCCATTGCAAGGAACTCTGGATAACAGCAGCTCCTTTGAAACTTGACAGTGGCGTCTTGAAGTTCAAACACACAGAGCACATCACCACCAGCAAAATTTTTATTTTTAAGTCTGCAAAATTTGAGATTTAGGTTGATAGTCTTTGTGCCAGTTGCATCTTAATGAAAGTAAAAATGAACAAAATAATAAATGCAGCCCCCTCCCTCCTGCTCCCCCCTGAAAACCACCATGGAGGAGAGTTAATGGAAACCCTGACACTTAACTATAACTGCACTTCCAGGCGCCACTGTAATAATGGAGTAGTAAACCTTGTCCTGATAAAAGCTGTTCTGAAAGCAACAGCATTTATTGTACCTCCTGTGCTATTTGCAGAGCAGAACTGGAAAGTAGTTTGTTTTGCCTGGAATGAACTACTTTATGAATTTTAATGTACGATGTAATATTAAAAGCTAAACCAGGATTAAAGAAGATTTTTGTTCCCAAGCTAAAACGGTAGTTATGAGAATGTGTTATAAAGGAATTTTTTGTTTTGGTTTCGACGAGGAAGGAATGAACTTCCATGTTTGTGAAAACCTCTTCAGATAGGTCATTGCTTCTGTCCTTTGTTTAGGAAAACTGAATTAATCCAGAGCTTCTTGCTACTGTAATCAGTCTTACTTGATGAGAAGATATATACCTGGGCAGGCCAGAAGGGGATGGATGTGATGTTTTGTTGTTTTTTTTCCAAGTCCTTCTAAACGACTAAATTGATTGGTGATAGGAAGATGGCCAAACGAGTTTCTGATTCTCAGTGTTATATTTGTAAAATAATGCTCCCCTGTTCAGTTAGTGTTTGCAAAATTTGGTTACTGTCAAAAAAAAAAAAATTAGCTGATCTGTGGTTTCTTTCCTAAACAGAAAATGTGGCTGTAAGTGTGGGTGGGGTGAGAGGTTGTGCTTAAGTGTGGATGAGATGAGAGATTATGTTTTGTTTTGTTTTTCTCTCCAAAATGAATACTTTTTCCACCTCCTCTCCCAAGTCCTGAAGTTGCACTGTTGGGGGCTTTTTTGTTTTCTGTTGGGCTTTTTTGAGGAGGAGGGTGTTTTTTCAACCCAGCTTCAAACAGCCTCTGTCTTGAACTCAATTCTAAATTCAACACAACAGCCTAGATGCTTGGTATGTATAAATTATGAAACGGTTTTATGTATGGATATTCTCCAAGAGGTTAATTAGCATTATTGCATGGAACTCATCAGACCAGAGCAGACCAATGGTCCATCTAGTCCAGCCGCAGTCTATACCTGATCTTTGAAGAGAAATTGTTGAGAGGCAGGGGAAGGATTTTTATACTTGGGCAATGATGTAAATTGGAGAGGGTAAGGATATGGCTGTGAACACCATCTCTTGATAATCCCCAAACCTATCATTTTATGACTTTAAGACTTTGTTCTCCTGAAGCTCTTTGGGCTAATATGACATTTTGATGCAGATATTAATGTTTTCTCTTGTTCACGTCCTAATTCAATCAACAGAAGACAATAGAAGTTGTCTTTTTTTTTTTTTTTTAACTTCAGTGAGTTATTAGATGCTATTGAATTCGTTGTACCTGTGTACAGATAGATGCCATTTGCCAACCAGCATGAGGATTTTCAGTAATTCCCGTGGGTTATGTGCATATCTATATTAAATTGGCCATTGAAAAGTGTGGACCAAGATGCACAATTTAAATTATGTCCCCATCATGGTGTGAAAGTCTTGGTTTATGATGATCTGGGTGTTCACAGCTCCATTAAGTAGTCTATGAAGTACTGCTATGACATGAAGCTGATTTTTGATGCTGTGCAGCAATCAAAAAGGCAGCGTGCTTCCAGAATAGAGCCATTTCAATCAGGATCACAAGAAAAAGTGTTTCCTTCCCAAAAGATACCATGGACTTGTGTATCCTAGCTGAATGCCTTTGTATTCTCTCCTCCCCTTGGGACCTTCAAAGATTACTTACAGGTTAGAAATATTTCTTTGAGAAGGACTCAAAAAACATTGAACCCGAGGTCTGGGAAGGTTTGTTGACAAAGCCCTTTCTTTTTTCATTTTCTAATTTAGCTTAGTCTGAATTTACATGCAAGCAGAGAGCCCTGTCTCCACTTGTATATTTAGCATCCCCCTTGACTGTCAGTTCCCTTTTAGTGAGTCCTTTTCATTTAAAGGTTATAAAACTGCCACTGATTCTGTAATTTCCAGATGATTTCACTGTATGGTGTTCAGGAGATGCACCTGCTCTTGTGGCCCCATGCTGATTTGCCCAGTGTGAGGCGTGTGTTTTCCTGCCCTGCGGTGGGAAGAAGGGAGCTTCGTGGCGCTGCTCCTCACGCTGCTGACTGCCAGGTGCCTCAAATATTTCTGAGTGCCCCTTGGCCCAGGCCTGGCCATCCTCTTCTGCAGTGTCACCTCTAAAATGTCACACTGCAGAAGAAGAAATGCCTCACTCTTCAGGTCACAGCTGCAAAATGCCAGGTTTTTTTCTGGTGAAAGTAAATCACGTGATAAACTGTATGCCACATTCTGGGATTTTTCCTGAATTCCCTTTTCATTTCTGTCGCCTGTTTTCAGACCCCAGAAAGTGCTAATGCCTGCTAGAAGGAGGCAAATGGAAGTGTGTGTGGATGCTTTGTTCTTGCTGGGGTTTTGCCCCTTGCATGTGTTAGCAAAGCTTCTGGAAAGCCTGACAGAAAACTCAGGCTCAGCAAAAGGGCATGCGTTCCCAGTTCCTGAACTAGATTATATTATCTTAGAAGCACTATGAAGGATAGTTAACACAAATTTCTAGGAAAACACAGGCTGATGGTTTGCCTAACTATGTCTCTCACCCAAACCCTTTGACTCCCATATCATGAGACTTGTGACATAGGAAAGCTCATAGAGAGTGAGATTAGAAGATGAATTATCATGTTGTCATGATTTCCCTTTGAACCTCAAGGGACTTTAGAGCACAGGAAGATGCTGACTTACACTGGATTAAACTGATAGTGAAAGTGTGGTTTTAGACACATACTTAAGAGTAGGCTGAATCACTCTCTGGATGTGCCAAGCTCTGTCCATTAGATTTAGAGGTAGCCTGAATGACTACCTTAGACTAGATGTGTAACTTCTGAGTATATAAATTAATTCCACCTTCAACAACTTCGTTATGAACCAGTAGGTTTGAATTGAAGTCTAAAGGTTTGATTTTGCATCATCACCTTGTGGGTTCTTGGCAGAAATCCAGTCTTTCCTTTCCTCTGGTCCACTATAGGATTAGTGGTACACTAACCTCGGGCACACATTGCAAGTAGCTGCGAAAGAACAACCTTATGCTTAACTATTGAGAATATTGTAGGATAAGCAGAGAACCTGTTGATTTTTTTACCTCTCAACTGATATTGCAGAAACTGATCTGTAACCTTGGTGGGATGATTCTTGGTGTTGAAACACCATTTCCATCATTTCCAGAGGATGAAGGAAAGGATAGTCTTCTGCACATCATGTCACCGCTGATGTATATTTTGTTGTTTTCCTTAATGCTGCAGATGCAGCATAGAGCTGGTAGTGTAATCATTCTGTCTTCTTTTTGTGTGTTTTTTTCTTAATCTGGACTACAAGAAGAATAAATATTTTATGTATGTAAGTGGAATACAACTAGAATCAATGGTTTTAAGAAAAACTTATCTTGATTTCATGAGTGGTTAAAATATGCATTATTCTAAATTACTGTTTTCTTAAAAACAGCTTAAGAATTAAACTGACAATATTTTAGAAAGTTAAATCTAAAGCCACAACTTTTTTACATTACCATGTGTTTGAGTGTACTGGATGTAAAGCATGAATCAAGATTCATCTGTCAGGTTTTATTTCATTAGATATTCTTTTATGCTGCAGTTAGAATTTTGACTTAATTTGTGTGGGGCAAAGAAATCATGTACAGATTCACAAGTCTCTGCAAGAATGTTTGACAGGTTTCCACCTACTTGTTTCATGACATTGAAATTCACAGTGGTCTGGTAACAATAATTCTTATTTCAGATGCACTCACCTGTTACAATATTCTGAATTTTCTTGTTTCCCAGTTGCCTGAACCATGGATAACTTATAATGTTAAGTCTCTGAAAAGCTGAAAAAATATCAGAGCAAGATTGAATAAAAGGAATAAAATGGAAAGGGGAACTACTTGGGGAGGGAAAAAGAGAAAAATAACTTTTTCATAATGAAAAATGTCTCATAAAATATATTTTCTAGGTCAAAACTGCTACTATTGCTACAGAGAGGAATGGAAAAACAGAAAATAATTCCATGAACATTAATGCTTCCATTTACGATGAGATTCAGCAGGAAATGAAGAGAGCTAAGGTGTCTCAAGCACTGTTTGCAAAGGTTGCGGCAACCAAAAGCCAGGTAAAGTTCCCGGGGTGCAACAACATTCCTGTCCTGCGGTATTTTTTTACCCCCATTCTGATTTTGATCTGTTTCTGTGTGAGTTACAACGAACAGCTGGGTCAGCACACCAGCCCGGAACCACAACTCGGAGCTCCTTGCTGAGTCCAGAAGGTAACCCCTGGTTACCCTTGACTGGGAAGGGCTGAGAAATGGGTTCCCAAGGCACATCCCTCCCTCTTCCCCGCCAGCGAGATGGCTTCGCTGTGTGCCCATGGGCCTTGCATGGCTTGAAAAGCACCAAGTTCATCAGTTCCTAGCTGGTGTGGATGTGGCAATGGTGTGTGCGAGCTATGTACATTGCTGCCAAATTATTCTCGAGGCTTTGGTGCTTTGCATTTGCGTGTGCTGTAACGAGGAGCGCTGAGGTTCGGGTTTTTTTTGAGAAAATATTTGATCAGAAATGGGCCCGGGTGCAGCAGACCCTCTGGTGAGGCTGTGCGTGGGAGGTGGAGTGGCTTCCTCTGTGTCAAGAACAAACAAAGCCCCCAACAAATTATGGTTACACAAGCTGCATCTGAGAAAACAGGTATGATCTTTGTGGAATATGATGGCTGATTGGTTACCTGAGTGTGTGCTTACATATATATATATATATATTGCATATTTAGTTTTAAGACACTGCTGTGTGGTTTCCCATTCTGTTTTCTTCAACTGAAGAATTTCTGTCAAGAAACTGTGGCAAGAGAGGGAAATCAGCAAGCACTTGTTGGGTGTGATTATCATAAGTGACATGTCATCTGGGAAAGATCACCAGAGTATGCAAAAACAGTGATTTAAGTGAGAATGTACTTATGCAAGTAAAGGAAAAACATAGAAAAATGGGAAAGACTAGAACCACTGTTATGCCAACACTAGAAAGAAATGGTAAAGGCACCAATGCTTACAATGTTGAATTTTCATGTTAGATTAAATGTTAAGTCCACTTATTCACTATTCCTTTACTTTTCTAAAATTGCTTCATAGAAAAATACAGCATCTTCCAGGGAGAGCTGATAATGATCAAGTGTTTCTTGAGCCGTCAGCATTTTAGTGTTGGTTTTCTTTTTAACTGTCTTTAACTTTTGATTTCTTCGTTGTTCACATTTTGGAGTTTCCTCCATTTCATTGTACAGAAAGGATGTTGTCTTCTTAAGTTATATGTTGTTAAGGAGCATTTAAAGGGATATTTTGGAAATGTTATATCAAAATGATTAAACTCAAGCTGTGGACTGTAAAAATTATAGCTTTATAGGCCACATGCCTGCCTACCCTTCAATCACTGTCAAAGTGATAATTTCTGCAATAATATGTTTCTTTTATTGTGGGATTCTAAACACCAAGTGCTGTTTAAACATTAAACTGAATTGTTTATGTTAGTGCTGTACTCAGTGTGTCATACATCAGGCCACTATAATCTCCCATGGAATGTAAAAATTCTGTCATGAATCATGGCTTGTATATCGGAAATTACTGTAATTTTGATTGGAAATTACAGGGCTCTTGAAATGTTTCTAATCAAGATAGAATGTTACAGCAGCTTCCAACCTGTGTGCTCCTCAGATGTCTTTATTTACATGTCAAGACTTGGGGTTAGAGAACTGTCCGTTTTCTACACCTTCCCCTTCCCATTGCAGTTCTCCGTAAAACTAAGGTATGAAGCCAACCTATGGGTCCACATAATTTTGATCTGACAAATTTTACTTGTGTGATAGTGTATTTGTTTAAGTTCCAGCTTATTTATTTAAGTTCCAGTGTATTTATTAAAATTTCCAGCTGGGACGGCCCTTACAATGCTAACTTTAAAAGGGACAGGTAATCAAAGTCAATCACAAAAGCTTCCAGAGGATGAGGTGCAGATTTTTTAGAGTATTGGCATAGAATTTAGGTTCTTGTGCAAACTTTGCTACCAAGTACAGAAAGCAAACACCACCAAATGTGTACTTCTTTTTCATTTTATTGTGGAGATTATGCCTGTATTCTCTTCTCAGAAGTTATTTTTCTCCCAGATTTAAGCAATACAATGTTACTTTATGTATCAAGCAAGCTTTCAGGTCTATACTTAACCAAAGTGCTGTAGAAATTCGCTTCACAGGAGTAACCTCGTAGGTAAACTGAATGTGTTTGGTCTTCTCTAACAAGTTGACTACTAGTCAGACAATCAATAAGTTTAAAATCTGTAGCAAAGCCATATACATCAAAGGAGCTGTCTGACTTGTAAAAATGTCTGCATTGGAACTTGTCAGTGGCCCAGAGAAATGTTTCTTTTGGCAAAGAAGTCTCCTTTGCACAAAAAAGTGGCTTGTTCAGATATATTCTTTAAGAGAACCTCTCTTGAGAGAGGTCCATTGTGGTTTTTTTCCATTTGGGGATATTGGTTTCCCACTCAGAACTGGAAATCCTGGGAGAATAACTTCCAGTTATAGTGAAAAGCCTGGAGGACATATGTTAGAAAATGATGCAGTGGTTAACAGTTTTGATTTTAAACATCACAAAAAATGAACATTACTGCTCTTATTTTGGATATAAAAGCCTGATTTAACTGCTGAGTGTAGTCTGGAGTTACGGTACAGAACAATATGTGACCTAAAGCAGCTCTGCCAGTGGACAAAGATAGTGGCTTTCTGTAGGGCTTTATTTATTTATTTATTTTTTAAAGGAACTGATTTGGGTCAACATTTAGATTGGGTGTTGAAGCAGCCAGCATCTGCAAGGTGGCTGGGCTTGCCTGAGCCAGGAGACTGCAGATAATGTTCTGCTGAGTAGAGCACTTTGTACAGAAGAGCTATTAAATGATGCGCTACAGAAGTTTCTGTACTGAGGTGGCACCGGGGTAAAAAACGAGCATCTTCCCCTGCTTTGTGTTAGTGCCTTTGGCAAGAGTTACCCCATCGATGGAGGAGCACGTTCCGACCTGGTGCTCAGCAAACCAGCTGGCCCCAGGGGTCGGTGCCTGGGGGCTCAGAGGGCAGGGTGAGGAAGGGGTGATGGGAGCAGGAAGAGATTGCAGGGATATTAGTGAGATCGTGCTCGGGCTTCGGTGAATGATGATTTGCCTCCGTGTAGTTTCACGGTGCACTTTGCTGGCAGCTTGTTAGCTTTCCCAAAGGAAAGGGACTCTCTGGCACATGGGTTTGAGCAAGTTGGGGGACTTGCTTTAGAAGATTCCTTCAAATGTTGAATCCTTTTCCCTTATAGGAATGTATGTATTCTGTATATTTTTAAAATTTCTACGTTTTTAAGTACCGATACATTATCTACAGAATAAATTCGAATTCTTTTAAGTTCAAAATATGTACTTTAAAAGCTACTATGGTTATACTGAGGAGCTAAGGAAGATATTATAATTCAAATTGCTTGAATACATCATATCTTTGGGGAGTTTTAGAACTGTAATTGGCAAAACACCTAATGTCAGTATTTAAAATCTTATGGTTTTATTGCAAGTTGTCTACCTAATAGACCTACATATTTTTTTGTTAGATTATCTTGAAAAGAGAGCGTTAGAAAAATGCATGCAAAAAGGAAGACAGAAAGGTTCACCAAGTGCTTTGTGTCTGCTCCCAGGTTGTTGGGTTTTAATGGAGAATGGCACTATTAAAAATGTTTCTTAAAATTTAATCAGCACACCTGAATAAGTCAAAATGAATCCACACATATATAAATTTGTGTGGTATACATTGCTTTTACAATTTAATCATATTGGGGTTTTATTAAATTTATGACCTGACAGTCTGATTCAAGTAATTATGAAAGCACATTCTTAATTTCATTATTTCAAACAAAAAAAAAAGTTGATTTGTGTAATGATCATTAAGGCATCATGGTTCAGTAACTGTGCATTGGTTACAATGTTTTCATGTGGGAGCCAGGGATGAATTTTTTTCTTGATGGTGACAGATGCTGAAATCTAATTTTATTCCATAAAAACAGGCAAACAAACAAACAAAAAAACCCCAAACCTAAGAGCCCTGAGAGATGAGGCAAGTAGAGACTTGCAGTGTTTCTGTATGTTTGCTGTGTTTTGAGAAGTTACTTTCATACTTATCCTGAAAAGGCTTATCAGGCCTATCCTGAAAAGCTGTATCCCACACGTGCTGCTATGAAGCAAGGAAGAGAGCAGAATTTTGCTGAAAATCAGTTCATATTGCTAAAGCTTACTTAAATTTAGGAAATTACAGTTTGCAAAAACTGAAGTAGTATCGACTTCCATACTCTGGGCGTCTCATGGGCTACAGGACAAGGCCGTTAGCCTGCGTTATTATACCCAAGTTAAGTTTTACTTTATTGTGGAATAAACAGGTAAAATCGATACTTCTCTGCAGTGTTGCTCCTGCCGATTGGTGTGTGTGGCCAGGGGGTGCCCAGTGCTCTCCCTTCTCCCTCAGTGAAAGCACCTGTCTGTTGAAGGCAAGAAAGACAGAATCACACTCCGATTTTAATTTTAGAAGAAAAGTAAAGGAGTACTACCCCTACCTCCAGAAATCTCATCTTGCTAGAGAGAATTTTGACTGAGTTACTTCTGAGCTGTTGCTCTGTGTTGCCCAATTTCCTGTCCTTCTGTCCCCATCCTTCTCTTTGGCTAGGCAGTTACCCCCTTGGAAATGAGTAGTTCTGTGTGCAGGGTGCAAATCAGTGGTTCAGACCATGCTGGAGACTTTGTCCAAAGCCGTCCAGCAAGTATTTTGTGCAGTGGTATTTTATTAGTGTTCAGCTTTTTGCCTGTGCCTGGAGCCTCCTCCTCCAAGGGGCTGGTGGGGAGACGCAGCGGGTCAGCTCCAGGCAGAGCAGCCAGCACCCCTGAGTAGATGGGAAAGAGTTAAACTGGAAGGGAATGCTAAACATTGGCACTAAAATTGCTTTTGGCATGCAAATACCATGCTTTTCCTGACATAAATATTTTCAGAATAGGCCATTAGAGTTCAGGTATATAAAACCCTGCTTTTACTGGAAATTTTAATGTTGTAGTAAACCCAGAGATTTATAGTGAAAAATTGATGTCTGTTATCTCACTTTTATCTTTTTAACCAGCGGTTTTATAAATGCTATATCTTTGATCTGGCTTTTTCCATCTAGAGACTAAGCTATATACTCTAATAGAAAAGTCATTTTTAAACAGCTTCCCAAACCGAACAAGCACGTTATTGTGGGCCTGGCACGAGGATGTAACAAGCCATTACCACAGATAGAGAACAATCTATTCAACTATTTTCCAGCGGGTGGGGGAAAGAAACCTTCTTAGTACCAAGAGGAACTCTCTGGTAACAATGTGGCTGTTAGAGAGGGGTCTTGAAATTTATTTCCAAAGCTGTTGGGACTCAAGCTTCCACCTTGAGTTGCCCCGTTGGGTCCAGCCTGGGGGGCAGGAGGGGGCTCAGTCCTTGGCCCCGTCACCCCACATCTCCATCAAGTCGTCTCCTGCCTTTGTCTCCCTCAGAGCAGCTGAGTCACTTCCTGGGTTTAAATCTTGGCGTAAAAACCTTCTGTCTCTCCCCCCTCTCCCCTCCCCGGGCGTACAATGGATTCTCTGTGGAGCGGGGGGGGATACTGTGTGGGGAGACGGGAGGTGGAAACAAAACGTGCTCTGAGGTCTGCCGCCGTTCCACAGGTCCACCTGGAAATAAACCCCTCGCCCTCGTGGGACGGGGAGATACAGCAGTTAGAAAACATTAGCTGCAGAAGCACACCACACCACAACCTCTACTTTTATTATTTTCTTTTTTTTTTTTTTTAATTTATTTTCCTCCCTGCTCCACTACGCGGGGGTGATTGCTCTGGCAGTTGAAGAGATGCCATGAGCAGCAGGAGTCAGGACGGGATCGAGTGTCAGCGGGGCTGGGAGAGGAAGAGTGTGAACCGAGAAAGCATGATGGGCTCCTGCACGCGATCAAGAATTGCCCCATAAAGTGGCATGTCATTCAGTGAAACTGTGAAACTTGGCAGATAGAGCCGATTTGTTTCTTTCACAAAATATCAGGTTGCAGACTCATAGTGTGTTCTGTCTTGCCTGGGTCAGAGGGAAGTAGATTTACGTGTTTCTATTGCAGGAACAAAGTGAACTCTTAGAGGGACTCCAGGTCCTTCTTCTGCCCCATGTCTTAATTTTGTCTATGACGTCTCTTCGCAGAAATAAAAGTTAAAGCCTTAGGAAATTTCCTTCGGAATTTTTTTTTTCTTCTCGGAAAGAGTATAGAAAAAAATGAGTTCAATTAACTCATTGCTTGATCTTGGTAGACCTGAAGAAGGGCTGACATTAATCCTGGCTACATCCCACATTATTGGTATGACCTTGGTGGAGTGGGTTGACTTCAATGAGTCTTAGGTTCCCGCTAGTGTAGAGTAGACAGCAACTTCTTGAATCAACAAAGATGCACTGAAGAGAAACTGCCTTAAAATCTCCGAGGTGGTTCATATCAGCGTGCAATTGCCCATGGAAATCTGCATAGAGGGAAAAAAAGCATTAAAACCTCAAAATAGTTCAAGCCAAAGAAAAAGGTACAGAATGGAAAATACTTAACTAGTAAGAGGATTATATTGACCTCTTCAAACAGCTCCTTGGGGCCAGGCAGCCCTTTCAACACGTAAGGCAAAGGCTGGATTTGTTGACACATGGATGAAGAAGTGTGCCTCCTGAGCGTGCTTTACACGTTGGGGTCAAATCGGCTCCAGTTAGAGGTTCCCAGCCAGGCAGGGTGGGTGGCAGCAGGAGCCATTTAAGCGCTGCTTACAGTCTGTGTAGAGGCTGTTTAAAGAACTGGTAGCAGCTTCGGGAAACGCTGTGTATTTGAGCCCTAAGGAGAGCTTCCCTGGAGGGATGTGGTGCACACCTGCCCTCGGTGGGTCGGGAGTTAATGCTTAATGCTCTCACGGCCTCAGCCTGCAGCACTTCCCAGAGAGGTGCTGGGGCTGGGAGCGCCAGAGACAGCCCAAGAAAGGGGGGTTCTTGGTGAGATGGCTTTTTGTCTGGTGGATCGGGGAAGAACGTGTGGGAGCAGCTAGGAGAAGTACAAGTTTAAGTCATTAAATGTACAAATGAAAAAAGGGAGCCAAGTAGAGAAAGCTCTTTACAAAATATGAAATTCTGTTAAAGCAGCAAGACGGCACAACATAAGGAATGTTTGGTACATGTTATTGAAACTGAAAAATCAGAGTATGGAATGAATTATAATTTAGCATAATCCATAATTTTACAGTTTTCATTTTGAATTATTTATCTTATATGATTTGATTAAAGATAAAACCGGCTGACAAGATGCTGAACATCTCTGCGTATCTTAATGACAAATGAAAAAAGTCCTCATTATAACTTCACCATTTTAAAATTTTTATTTGTATTGTTTCTCCGTAGCTCCCATTTATTTTTAAAGCATATTTCAGATACGCATTGTGTACATGCGATTCCATAACCCATCAGGCTTCAGTGTTGCCTCAGTACCTCTGATTCAGTAAATCAGATCATAGGCAGCATGCTGTCATATAATAAGGTGTCTGATCCTTATTACCAGTTTGTTGATGCACAGACTCCTTCAAATTGACCATTGCAACACATGGTTTCCCCTGAAACTAGCTGTGATAATTAGCGTGGCTCTAATGAGACAGAATGTCACTGATCTTGTGCTGAACTGTCGAGTATCGACGCTACGGATGGGAACTGTCAAAGCTTGCCATCTGTGACAGAGCTTGGCATATTCCATTTGCAAGGTAGAGCATGCTCAATAGACTGTTTTTAAACAAATGGTCCATTTCTTGATTAGGGCTCTGTGTTCTGTTACCGTGGAAGACTTTATATCATAGTTAAACTTTTTTTCTTTTTTTTTCCTTTTTTTTTTGCTGGGGTAAGCTTATTAGGAAATGAAAATGTTACTAATTCTCAAACCGGTACCTTCAATCTTCTGTTAGCTTTTTGGGGAAAGGTAGTGGTGGGGGGAGCTGATCATGTTTTTATTCTTCTTCCTTCCCCCCGTTATCTTAATGTAGCACTTCTAAGGCTAGCAGTTCCACAAGGCTTTTATCTGGTGTGTGTGTGTGGGGGGGGGGGTTTAAGCAGAGAGGGATAGGGGCAGAGCAGTTTTGAAGGATAGAGGAACAAAAATTAAAAAGTGTTAGATGGCACGCAGCGGGAGCACGTGCGCCCGGGATGAAGGAAGGGATCGGTGAGAGGAGCCGGGCTCCCCAGAGCGGCCCCGCAAAACGCCGCGCAAAAAGTCCAGCGCTGCTTATCATTCCAAAATATGCTTTGTTGCTTTTTATTTCCTCCTTCTCTGGCAGACCACACAGGGCTTGTTCTGAAGAACATTTTCACTAATCTGATCAGGCAGCCAAATACGCCGGGAAAACTGCTTTAATGATCCCACTAATTACCTCAAGTCAATATGAACTGTATTATTAGACTGAGGGAAAATATTCCATTAGGTCTCCCCCTTGGGAGTTTCTCCGCTTTGTGATGTCACCGAAGCCTTCGCCCTCTCGCTTGTAATTAATTTTATTTACACACGCAGGCACGCACAAGGTCACACCTGCACAACCGGAGCTGGCCAGGGAGCTAGTGGCACTCAGGCTTAATCAGATCTGTCATAATTACCATTCTGCATGTTTCTGACACACGCTGTGAAATATTTCAATTTAACTGCCGCTACCAGCACAACCAGATGTAGTGTGAGTGTGGCTGCATTGGAAATATTATTCCTCAGGATAAACTCTCTCCTCCTCCTTTTTCCTCCCACCCCCTCTCCCTTTTACAGCTAATGTGGCACAGAAGCTGATGTATCCTGTAAATCTTGAATGCAGCGCTAGATTGATAACAGCAGATTAGACAGTTTAACCACAAACAGCTTGTTCATTTTTCACAAATGAAAACCACATGTGGTGTAACTAAAATTTCAGGCTTCTTTTTTTTTTTTTTTTCCTCTTCTTTGGTTGTGTTTCCTTTTGTGTGTGCATGTGTGTGTGTGTGTGCACACGTGTTAAGGTCTGCCTTTCACTGTAAAGGAGAGAAATAAAAGATTAAACATATAGTGGGGAAGAGATGGTACCATCTTTGGAGATTATTTCTCCGTGACCTTTATTAAAAACCTTCCTTGCTTTGGCAAAGAAGTCAGATACCACACAGGGGTTTTGTCTCTCACTCTGAGACTTTCTAATCTCTGGGGGTTTTGCCCACTTATTAAAGAAGTCATCCTACTGTGCTGTTTTTCATAATAACATGCCAGCCAACATCTCACTTTAAGAAGACCTTCTAACCAAAAATGTAGTCTTCACTTCTACCTGAATTTAGCAGAAATAAAATTTTCTGCCAAAGTTTTTTACAAATTTTGTCTCTCTGTTAATTCCTCCCTCTACCTCTTCCTTTGGGGAAAAGATTCTTTTTAAAAAAGAATCCTCAAAGTGTCTAGAAATTTGGCAAATGGAAAATTGGTTGTTTGGGGTTTTTTATTAAAACATTCCATTATTTCTTATGAAAACAGTTACAGTTAGTTTTTAGGAAACAAAATGTTGACTGTAAATTGATTTGTTTTTTGTATAAATCCATTCTTTTTCAGTTAAATTGTTCAGCTTGCCCTAATAAAACAGCCTTCAGTACTTAGTAAGGGTTTTTTTCAAACCGACTACTCTTTAGTGGATCACTGTTGACTACTTTTCCTATACAGAGAAAAAATTAATGCAGTTTTGGTACAAAGTTTTAATTATAAGGCTCTATCACAATTCTTACAGCAAAGGAAAAAAAATTAAGTGTGCAGAATGGAACTGAGCTGATTCCCCAAAAGCTGTTGCAGGTATTGTCAGGTGAGAGGAATGGTGCAGTGCATCTGATAGAAATTCATCAAATCTAATCTGTAATAGCGCTTCCAGGGGAGATATAAAAAAGAAAAAAAAAAAACCAAAACCCTTTAGTAAGAAATTGTTTTATCCATTGCCAGTGATTTGGGATGCAGTGACAATATTGAAAGTGCAAGAGACACGGAGCTAAGACTCAGTGTTCAAAGTCAGTCAGAAGAAGGTGAGCAGGATAGTTTTTGGGAGCCACCGAAGGCACGGTTTGTAGCAGGAAATTTGGCTGCAAAGATGGCCCCCCCAGACTGCTGCAGGGAGGGTTAAAGACCCGTGCTCGTACCACTTGGCCAGCAGCGACTGACTGCATTATAGTCCCCCAGGGCCAAGGTGGGGTAGGGGTCCCTTGCTGCACCTCCCTTGCTCCCCGGGGGTCCCCCCCTGAACAAGGGGAAGCCTCGTCCTGGAGGTGCATCTGGAGCCCTGGAGGCGATGTAGCTCCAGATGTCTCAAAAATGAGTCTGGAGTGAGGCAAAGAGGAGAGCAGGAAGGGCTCAGCTGGGAAGAGATAATACTGAAATGAACCGTCAGGAATCATGCAGGGGACCGGAAATCCAGCTCTCGTTTCTTTGCAAAACTATTCAAAAAATGTCACGCAGTCCGGAAGCCAAAAGAAAAAAGAAGCACGGCACCCTCTCCCACCTCCTTTGAGTCTTTATTTTTAGTTTTTCTTTCTTAGGTAGAGGTGTTTCGGTTCCTACACTCCAGATGCGTGAATCAGCTCTTCCTCAGGCAGCACCTGCTGTCTGCCTGACAAGAGGTGCTGTTTCTGGCAGGATGGATTTCCTTAATCTCTCTTCCCTCTTTTTGTATCCTCACCTTCTGTTTTGTTTTCCTCCCTTTCCTCTCGCCACCTTCACTAATTCCTCTCCTTATAGGTCCCCTCTTAGCCTTCCTCTGACTTCTACCCACCCCTTTCCTCTCTCGTACCTACCTTCACCATCCACTCTTCCTCCATCTGCCCCTTTCTCCCCTTTTCCTGCCTCTCCCCTATTCCTGCCTCTCCCCTGTACGTTGGAGCTGCACCTAAGACTTTCCACCCCAGGTGCATCCCCCACCACCACCCAGTTGCTTTGCACAAGCACCAGCTTGTGCGTGGGGGTGAGGGTGGGCACCCCGGGGTGGTGGGGAGCCGCGGGCTGGCTGCCAGCACTGCCGGCTTCATGGGTGAGCCATCATTCCCATCCCTGCATGGCAACAGGGATGTAGCTGGGAAAAGAGCCACCTTCTTGATTTCTCAGGTTTCTCAAGCCTGCTGTGGGCAGATCGCTGATTCGGAAGGCTTTTGAAGATTCAGTGTATCGGTTGTTTTAACGCGAAGAAACCATAACGCTGTTAAAAAAAAAAAAAATCGAAAAAGAGGGGAAAAAAGTCTGAGCGAGCTGTACGAGAGTTAATGACGTAGGGAAATGAAAACAAAGCTGTCGTGCCAGAGCCGAGAAGGGAGGCTGAGGAGTTAGCGAGCAGCCCGTGGCTCCCGGCAGTGGGGGAAGCAGGGTACCAAGTAAACACACAGAAAACAAAAGCCGGCTCAACCCGCAACTAAACAGGAAATGACCGGGCAAAATTCCTCCTGAAAAACCCAGAGCTGCTGAGCACGTTACTGCAAAGAATAAAGGCACCTTATGCAAACACAAATGTACAGTAACGGTCCGAGAAGCAGTTTGGTAAAGGAGGGAGAGATTACAGCTCAGGTGAAGGGTTGTTGGGCAAAGGAAGGAGTGAGAAATAATAGATGCGTGTTTTCTCCCTTAACGTTAAACTGGGTAATTCAACACACAACACCTGTTACAGGATTTCTAGGTGCAAGGTGAGAAAGGAGACAAAAATATCTTATTGAGGATAACTTTTAATTTCGCTCTGCCTAATAATTTCTCGTTGTGTCTATTTTCTTATTTTCTTCAGATTTAACCTCTAAGTCAAACTTCAGGCTTTTGGTTGTGAATTACCCCAAGCAGTTGGCATAGAATGAATAGGCTAGGGCAGGCACGCAGTCTGGCTAAACGGGGAAAAATTCCGATTTGCAAATATTTATCTAATTCCAAATCTGCCAAATTTCATCTGAAAACACATTGTTATTCAGTGGTCATCTCATTTTTATTCCTGTGCAGTGTCGGGTTCCCTTACTTCAGGATGGCATTCGAGAAGCATACGAAAATAGTTTTCAGGATCTTTGTAAAGTAAAGACGTTTGGACTGAATGGTCCTCAGCAGAATTCCCTGAAGTTTTAGACCCCAACTCATAGGTGGGGTCTTGCACTCATAAAGTGCAAGTTACTTGCACTCATAGGTGCAAATTTTGTGCACCTATCAGTTACATCTGTGGGTTTACTTAGGTGACTAGGTATTTTGCTGAGCCTGGTGCTTTAGCATCTCTAGTACATGTAACGTGCAAGAGAAAGCTCTACAGATACAGGAACTTTCCACTGTTTATATAAAATCAGTAATTTTTTTTTGAGCTATGAAGCTCTTATTTAATGTGAGGAGAGAGTCTGACTGAAGGGGTTGATCCTTTGCACCTGGGACAGGGAACAGGACAGAGGGATCAGGGAAGGAAGAAGTGTCCCTGCTCCGTGCAGCGCCTGATTTAAGGGCAGAAGCTGCTGCCTGGAAATACGGCTGGGGCTGGGGCTCAGCTTGGCACTTTTCTTGGCAGGTGAGGAAAGGTCTAATGCTGAGCACTGCTCTCTCTAGGAGCTTTTCCCTTGTGGCTGTTCTCCTCCCCATCCTGATGGCAAAACTACCTGAAAACACTCCAGTGTTGGTTCCCACCCAGGAGGGAGAAACCCAATCTCTCCAGCTTCCCTTTTGATCTGACTTTCCTATTCTTTTGAGTCTATGCCCCAAGCAACCGTGCTACAAGTATTTTAGCTTTCTAAGGGCTTCACTGCCTTTATTTTTCCATGGGAGAGATTTGTGCCTCTGGCTGCTCTCCTCTCACTTGCTGGGAGGCGTCTGTCTGTCTTTCACAGGTGTGAATTTGAAAGTTTTTTGGGCTTTTTTTTTTTTTTTTTTAAACTGCATTGAAGTAACGGACGTTATTAATTTTCTGACTGTCTCTGTGGTTAACAAAACCTGGAGGAAAGTTAGGGGAAAGTTTATTTTCAATTTCCTTAAGACTCCTCTCACCCTTGGCATTATCAGAGCATTGAACGTTCTTCACTATGAAACAGAGTGCCACAGAAGCTAGCTGAACTGCAAGAGACAAGCTAAAAGAAATGTTCTCAGAATTTTTAAATGTCTAATTCAAATCTCTATGAAAACATTTAGGCTGTAAAAATGTGAAGGGATGTCTGAGAATGGATTTGAGCTGTGTGTGTTTTGGAATGATGTCTCTTGTTGGAACATCTTGTCAGCTGAACTGAATTTACAATGAATTCCAAATATCTATGAGCCTGTGATTCCTCAGTGTGGTAGATCTTCCCCTGATCCAAAATGAATTTTGGAAAGAAAAAACATATGACAAGAAACCACAGATTTAAATTACTCCTTCTGGGAAATTATAATCTTTAAAAAAAAAAAATAAATCTAACAACGTGATATACACAGATAAAAGTAATTACGGAAGTGGCACTTTGGCCCTATGGCCTTTTTACTGAAGATCTTTCCCTCAAAGCAAATGTTAAATCTCTGTAAGCAATGTAATAATAAACATTTGCTGCTCACTTGTAAATTGATAGTAGTAAAAAAGAATTTTAAAATTGCCAGGGTCTTTCTATTAAAGACTCTTCTAACTAAACTGCAGATATAGCTGCCATGCAAAAATTGATTGCATGTTTAAGAATAAATAACTATGGGCTATTAAGGGTCATGGTTGGATTTAGGGTTGTATTTACTTCCAAGAGAAGCATCGGTATTGCAGTCAAATCAGTACTTCTCTCTACTTAAATAAAAGATAAAGGGCCATATATTTCCAGTCACCCTCTGTGAAACCCACTGACCCATTTTATATGCCTGTACTATAAAAAGTAATGTACCAGACTAAGATTGACTTATTTAATAATTAGCAGTTGGTTTTTTGTGTTTAGATATTTTTTTTAATTGTTAAGTCCATTTTTGTCATGCGGATCTCGTAGTTACAATGTCAGTTGAATCGTGTGAGTGAAAGAGGAGGAATATGGAGTAAAGGAAGGCAGAATAAAGATTCACCCACTGTTTTTTTTTCATTTATTACTTTTTCCCCTTCTTTTTACATATGAATGTAGTTGCATTTTATATAAGATTTTCAAAGGCATGCATATTAGGTTTTTTATTAGGTCCTGTGCGTATCTATCATTGCTAGGCAATACTGTAAAGAAGATACATTTGAACAAGGGAAAGGAAAGGTGAAGGAGGCTGAGAGCAGAGAAACCGAGCTTGGGAGAACTCCTTCATTTAGATTATTCAATTCCCTCTGTACTCAGCTAAAAAGTAATGAAGCTGACGTTTTCAGTCAGTTTTAGAGTTACATTTTTTTCTTTCTGTGAGCTGGTGGCACCTCTCAAGTGCTCATACACAGGGAACGTCCTCACCGGTTTTGATCCAGCCTCAGACCTTAAATCCCACAAGCTTTTTGGAAGCGTTGGCTCTTCACTCACCAGTGGAAGGAGAGCTCTGACACAACACAGCGGAGTGTGGGAGCGGGGCCACAGCTCTCCCAGTCATTTTGTGGCTGTACTCGTTCACTGTTCATCATTCAATTTTAGAGGTTGCTTTAGCAAGTTTCCCTTTCTTATTTATTTGTTTGGATGTTTACAAGAATAGAAATAAGTATTTAATTTTTAAGTGCTGCAGCAAGAGAGAAGAGGAGACGTTAGGAATCCTTTCCCCCTAAATTGTCACCAAAAAATTGTGGTGCTCAGTGCTGCTGAGCTGTTTGGTCATTTGTTTTTCACAACCCAGAGAAGAGGTGGAGGGAACATCCAGACAGATGGTGTAGCTGAATAATAGGTGGGATAAGAAATTTAAGGGAATGGCATAATCTGTTTTAGTATTGTTCAAAGGAAGTTTTTCCTGCCAGTGAAGTTTACCTTTCTTCTGAAAAGCCCTGTGAGGTTGCGGGGTTTTCAGTTTGTTTGTTTTGCTAAATCTCATCTATTATGATGGCAGATACAGATTTACCTAAAATTCACATCTGGCTTCTCCCTTTCAATGCTCTAGTAATGAAAGCCAGTAAAATAGATAAACTAGAAATATCTGGAGATAAAGGACAGCTTCAGGTTTCAAACTTTTTCTGATGTAAGGGAATGCTCAAAGGCAAAACCTGAAATTTAAGGCTGATTAGTGTAAATAAAATACTAAGGCAACCATCATTCTGGGGACATTTATTATCACTTTAGGCCATGTCTCGAGAAGAGACATTCATATTCTGGTATCACTACCCAAGGCTTAAAACCAGCCTTTTCTTCTTGAATTAAAGAATATACAGTTTTTTGAGAAAAATAGGGAAATCCCAAAATATTGAATATTCACAGTAGTTTTTTAAATTAATCAAAAGTATGTGCTTCACAGAAGTCAGTGCTTAAAATTGCTTTCAAATAGAAGCTAAACCGAAAAGATTTTCACAAACAAATATGTTGGTCAGTATCAAAAACTGCAAAGGCTGGTAAATTATTAGTTTTCTTAAATTTTTATAAAAACATCCAGTGGCCTTTCTTTTGACAGACTTCAGTTCTTGTGTGAAGAATTTAGGGCTATTCAGCTTTGCAAAGGAGATAACCAGGACAATTTATGCATTTTAGGAAAGATAAACCTGCAGTCAGAATAAATTTTCCTGCAGTCAGAAAATTCCAGAAGAATTTAAGGCTAAAAAGGACCCCTGTCATCATCTAGGCTTGTTCCCCTGTCTGAACCCACAGGTGAAAAAGTCAGATTTAAGTAATCTCAGCCTGAAAATGAATTTTGAAGTAAATGCTCTGCTTTTACCCTGTGGTGGGTGTTCCCTGCTGTATTTTTTTAGATAATAGACATGTAATGCAAACAGCATTTCCCAGATAAATTAAAGCAGTGTCTATTTTTAGTTATTTGTCATATTTGTTTGTGCTGAAGTGACATTTATTTTGTTTCTCAATGCCCTATGCATGAGCTTACTGATACAGAACTCTGAATTTTCGATCCTGTTGTGTGAGAAATCTCAGTTGAAGGGTTTCATGTGTTTTCCAATCAATGTGTAGGGGGAAATTTGGCCTTATCCATTTAAATGCTGGAGATCCTTTCATTGCATTATGGAAGAATCTTCTCTAAGCAGAGATTATTCTTAAGAACTTCATAACATTTAAAGGTTAATATGTTAGGTAAAGAACAATATCTTAAGACAAACATTTTTATTACAGGACATGAAGGGATAGTTCTGATTAAATTACATGATTATTTGAATGGGAAAGAAGACAAAGTGCATCATTTCTTGCCCTCAACTTTAATGCCTTTAATCAAATAATGACCTTCTGGAAATAGTTAATTTTAAGCATTTGGAAAGATCAATACCACTTTGCCACCAAAAAATGGCCCAGATGATGAAATTTGATGTATTTAAAGTACCATTTCACCCTTTTAACCTAGTAAATAATTTAAAATGCTTTCAGTACTCCTTTGCTACCATTATGTATCTTGTTCGAAGTATTATGACTTTTCCAAAAGCAACCTTTCTGTGCAATGAGCAGCTTACAAGTTTAAAGACTAAGACTATGTACGTGTACTGTCGTGGTGATGTCGGCCTTTTTTCTACTCTTCTGTATGTGGATTCTGTGTTGAAAAGAAATGGAAATATCTGTGATGACGCAGACATTTGGAACAAAAATGAGATCTGTAAAGGAAGTTGTATGGCTTTTGAAGGGGGAAAAGTGTCAGTATTTAAAGTTTAGTTCATGAGTTCTTTTTGTCTATAAGCTTTTGTGTTAAAGGTGAAGGATTTGGGTTGCTCAGACAATTAAGAGCCCATTTTACCAAGTGTAATTTCATATCTGTGTTCTATAAACTGGAGTGCCTTAAGCATTGTAAATAAAAAAAAAATTGCCCTCTATTAGCATGTTTGTGGGCAGATTAAAAACAGTCTTCATTAGCATAAGTAACACTTACAGATTCTTTTAAAAGTAGAAAATTATTTGCTGAATGATAAATTGCTAGCTTTATAGTTAGTTGCTGAAAATGTGCTCATTCAAAATGCCTACTTTAGTTTAGTCTACAATACTCATTTTTTTGAGTTAGAAGTACTGTTTAATGGATTATGTACTTAGTCTTTGTTCACAGTAGATGTTGAAATCAATTCACACTTTCTCATAAAATGTTTGTATCAAATACCTCCCTATTTAGACTGATGTCTCTTAACACCATATATTTTTATTATACTACGTGCCCCAGAGAATGATACCAAAAAAATCTTACATATAATACACCAAAGAAAAACTGTTCATATCTTAGCACTGATACTCTAAAATATTTTGCCTTCTTAAATTCAAATTACGGCTCTTCTAAAAAGTGTTGGCGTCTTTGTTAGTTATTCTGTAAGAATAAAGAAATATTCATCATTTGGCAAATTGTTATGACTATAACAAATTCACCAAACAAAAGAGTACAGTTGCTGCACCTCTAAGCCCTTTCTTTCCAGAGTAGATGTGTTTGTTGCTGATTTGGAAAGCTTTGCCCAGAGAACATAAGAACATATTTCATGATTGTAATGCTACCCTCTTTGATCTAGTTAGAGTTGGTATTTACACCTTAAGTGAAGATTTCAATTATCTTTTTTTTTTTTCTTTTAATAAGTAAGATACCAGAATACAAGAATAATTTGTTAAAACCTCTACATGTAAGAGAGAAGATTTTATGTAAACGCAGCACAGGTCAGACAGAATGAAACATCATTTGGATACACTGATCAAATGCATAGATGCTTTCTTTAAAATAGGCATGCTCAGGGGTCTTGAGAGCCTAACGTTTGGCAGTTATCCTCTTTGCACTTTTCCTGCAGTAGGTTGGCGGTTCCGCTTTCACAGGTTTTTTCCCTCTAATGTCTTATACTTCTTTACCAAATCCCTATCAGAAAACCAGACAGAAGACTCTTATTTATTTTAAATATCTTAGGTTTAGCATCTTTTTTTTTTTCACCGTTTTCTTGCTTACTGTAGCAAGACCTTTGCAGATGGTACTTGGTTACTTGAAAGTGCGTAACAGTATTTTCTTTGTAGCAGATGGATTTAAGACTTTTAGTTCCCAATAAATGTAGGTTTACAATACATAACTTTACAGGATTTGTGTTGTATATAACAGGTTTGAACATATTATCTCAGAATTCATCTGCATGGCATTTTCAGCTTATCCAGGGCCCATGCCAGTATTTTAAGTAATAGGCAGAGCATAGTGATTGATAGCAGCTAAAGGCGTGATTTTGAATAGAAACAAAGGTTTTAGAACAGAAGGTGTCAAATTAAACTTTGTCAGTTTGAAAAGTAGTAACATCCTGAAAGTTCTCCAAACATATTTACATGTGGCTAATGTTTATATTTTGCTTTGTACTCTCTTTATATTCAGTGTAATGTTGCCTGGCAAATTTACTCTGTTTTAAAATCAAGGTTGTTCCCAATGTCATTGCAGAGTTTTGGGGGGTTTGCCTTGCTGCATAGATATATCAGCTTAATTATTTTAAGGCTGTTTTTTTTAACGATGTGCTATGTGTGCTGTATAAACTGGCTGTCATCTAATCTGAGATATAAATATTTCCTTATTATTTTGTGGTCCTTTCCACTTCCTGCAAGACTGAAAAGAAAAACAAAACGAAAAAAACCCAACAGTGGCTCAAGCCCTCCTTCAGAATAAATTGTTTGAACTAGACAGAAATTGCTCTAGGCTTAAATAAGAGGAAAAAAATCAGCCTTGTTACGTTCACTTGTAAATTCAACTGCCTTAACTACAGCAGTTCCTACTGCTTTAGATCAAATAGAAACAAAACTTACGAATTTTACAGAACTTAAAATTCACCATTAGAAAATTCTATATGACAACTTCTCCTAAAATTTATGAAAGCATTTCATGCCTTCTAATTTGGCTGACTTTTATGAATGAACTTTGTGTTGTATACAGAATTCTGAACCTGAAACTAAGCAAAATACAGTTTTGTTTGTTTTGAAAAAAAAAAAAAAAGCATATTGGTATAAAGTTATTAGCCTCCTAACAAAGTAAATGCCTACAGCCTCTGTTGCTGCTCATTCACTGTCTCTTCTGAGAATATTTGTGGGATCAACTTTCATAAGTATTTTCAGAAATAAACCGTGAAGGCCAAAAAAATTTTCTATCTTTGTAATTTTAGAATAATTTACTTCATTGTTTCCATGTTGCCCATTGTATGTTTCATCAGAGTAAGTCTACTTCTTTAAAAAATGTGGCAAATCCAGTGGAAATGGGACATTTTGGTAGAATAGCAGTCTATTCTGTGTACCGTGTCAGAAGCATCTGATTTCAGTATCTCAAAATCACTGCTTCCCTGAAAGGCTAGCAGAGACATGCTTAGGGTTACAATTCAAAAAATCATTTCTGGATAAGGAATTAGTTATTTTTTCAGTGCAAAATACGATAGACAAATACAGGAAATACAATGTTAGCCATCAGTAATTAATAAAAATAAGATCTGATATAGTAAATATAGATTCTATGATTCTGTGAAACATATAAGACAGCAAAGGGAGAACAGATCCTTAGTTAATAAAAACTGTTATGAAATATGTTTAATGAGCATAAAATGTGATAGCTCAGGAATTATTTTTATTACTGGGCATTTAAAAAAAGTTTCTACTGCCTTTTTTCCAGAAAATCTGTGATTCACTTGGTCACCATACAAAATCTGTGCAGCTTCTAAATGCATGGTGTAATTTGTTTTCCAGCCTGTATACCTTAGAGAGGTGTCGTGGGAGGGGACAGGTTATGCTGTTTTGTTATGTTGTCTTTTTTTTTTTACTTTCACCAAATTGCCTTGATAGTCAGCTCTGCTGTCCGTTTCACCGCCATGAAAAAGAGGACCAACAGTTTCAATGTGAAGCAGTTCAGACTCCAGAGAACCAAAGGACAATTTTTATGCTTCGGGATGGGCTGGTTTTTGGTTTGGTTTCTGTTATTTTAATTTTCTGCATTTCAGTTTAAAAGATCTAGTTTTGTTTCCTTCGTTATCTTCTCTCCTCCATCCCCAACAATCTGCCTATGATGTGATTGCATCTCTTTTAACTCACTGAAGAAAACCAATGCTGTTGTTGAGCATAATCCAGCACGTATCCTCGTGGAAGCAAGGTGGGCAGAGAACTGCAAGCAGCACGTTGATTTTATTAGGGCAGGGAGAATTTGTACATTAACCTGCTAACACATTGCAGGGTGGCTTACAATGGGCAGAGAGAATCCACAGACCCTTGCTATTGTTTTAAGAACATGCCGTGTGGTTCCAGCTGGTTCAGGCTGTGCATTACGTGCTCTTTGTGAAGGCATTTGGCCATGTTTCCCAGTCAGCTCCCTAAACCCTGGGCAATACCCAGCATCCGCTGCTCTCGTCCCTCTCCCCTCCCTCCCTTGCACACCTAGTGAGCACCCGGCAGATTTTGACCCCATTTAAATATTTTGCTTTCTCAGCTCTACCTCCAGCATCTCTCTAACATTTGTCATTTTGATTATTTCTATTTCTTGGGGGCATTTTTGCCTGTGTCATTTTTTCAGTTTTCCACTTCTATCCAAGAGAATATACTTCAAATTTTTATACACACCTCACTAAATAGTTTCGTATACAATATGAATGCATTAAGATTATTTGTTTACTTTCACCTCTTCCTGTCGTGGCAATATTTTTATGCTGCATTTATTAACTGTTAGCTAAAGATATTAATGTCTTCAAGAAAATATATATCTATATTGTATCTGCGTATTTATTGTATCTAGTAGTAAACTAGTCTGGATAATCCATTTTTCAACTACCAATATATATAAAAAGGATCTAAAAGCTTCTGTACATTTATATTATTTGTTGATTCAATGAAATGCCACATTATCTTTCCTACAGCATTAAGAAATAAAATTGCATGGACCTAGTTTTGAAAACAGGTCCTTGAAGCTAAAAAAAAGGAAGTATGCATGTTTTATACATGTAATATTTTGTTTCTAAATTTTAATATACAAAACAATCGCTGCTGATGCACGTTGTGCTAGTGTTTGCATTCTTCTTTTAAAACTACCAGTGCACAGTTCAGAAAAAAATCTTCCATTTTCAGAATATGTAAGAAAACAATTGTTAAATCTTCAAGACGAACTTGTATGTCTCTTTTAGAAGTAAATTAGCAACAGCTGCAGTTCTTGCAGGGAATTCTGTAGCCGACATTGTAGTGTGTATCCCAAAACCATGTCTGAATTACCATAGGTGAGCTCTCAGTCAACTCGCTGTCCTGTGATGTGAAAATGGTATAAAGGTATATCAGAAGCTTGAGCATATATTGCTTCCCCTCAAGCCCTAGTAGTGTACATAAAACTAAGAGTGTGGTTTTTTGTTGGGTCTATGAGAAAAATCCTGAAAGAGATAGTCATCTATCACTTGAACTAAGTTCACCTGCAGAGGTACCTCTACTTGTAGCAGATAGATAAAAGGTATTACTTGACTGTGCCTAGTCAAAGGATTCCTGTTCTTTTGAAAGGACATTAAGGAGCTCCTCTACTGCTATGTTTTACTTTGGGCAGCCTGACAGTCAAGCCAGATATTTGAAGTACTTTCTTGTTTCAAGTATTAGTACCGGGGTTTTAAAAACTGCTCAGCTGACAATCTACTGGCTCCTGAATCACGGTGTCGGTGCTCTCGAGTGGGTGTAGCCTTGCATAAGGGAAAACAGGCAGCAGAGAGAATACACTGGTGTCAGTAAAACCCCCGTCCTGCGGAGGGAAGTGTGTAAGGGATTCTACCTTTGGCAGCCGGTTTGTTTTTAAGCAAACCAACAACAGCTCTGTGGTGTGGGACCCAGGGGAAGGGGCTTTCCAAAACCCTCGTGGTTGGTGAGGGTCTCTGAAATAGCACGGTCGCCTCTCTGTGCATCGGTGTCTGCTTTGAGCCCAGCCTGAGTGAAAGCACTTTCCTAACAAGAGGAGAGCCTGAGAGAATGCAGCGCCTCTAAAGTACACATTTTGCCCCTCGTGAAGTAAGGAAAAAAAACTAATATTTTGCTGGTGTTATTTTCAAGGGGTGGCTCTGTGAGCTGTTACGTTGGAAAGAAGATCCCTCACCAGAGAACAGGACCCTCTGGGAGAATCTCTCCATGATCCGAAGGTTCCTCAGTCTTCCTCAGCCTGAACGCGATGCCATTTATGAACAAGAAAGCAATGCAGTTCATCACCATGGTGACAGGCCTTCCCACATTATCCATGTGCCAGCAGAACAGATTCAGGTTAGTTTACCTTGGCCAATCCCACAGAGCGCTAAGTAAATAAAGCTTTAAACGGAGCAAAGGAAATTAGTGTTTCTTTCCTCCCGGCCAGGCTAAACGCAGGTCTCCCGGTAGGAGATAAGAGCGCGCTGCCATCCGCCGCCGGAGTTCAGAGGGGAGCGTGCGACCACCCACGGTTTTTGTTTCGGTCGGGTGGTTTCTGGCAAAAACGTGGGTGGACACGGAGGCAGCTGCGTGCCGGGCAGGGCGAGCCCCGCGCTGGCTCTCCCGGGCCAGGCAGGCGTCAGGACCGAAAGGCAGCGGCGCTTGGCGCCGGCCGTCCATCGCCGTGCCAGCCAAGCTGGGAGGACCTTGTTGGCGCTGTTGTTCCAAAGCCAAGTTTGAACCCTCAACAACGGCGCCCGGCCCCGGGTAGGAGTGAAGGGAAGGGGATCACTCATCCCGCTTTAACCCCAGCCGAGACTGGGGTGAGTCAATGTTTGTTTGTTTTTCCTTCAGAGCCCCTCTCCCACCACCCTTGGGAAAGGAGAGCATAGAGGCGCTTTCTTACCAGGCCTGCTGACCGCCGGACCTTGGCTGGGTGCTGCTCCGCAGGTGAGCTGGCACAAGGGCACCGTGGCAGGGAGAGAGAGGAGGGGATGCAGGACCCACGCCACGGGGCTTGGCAACAGCCTCCCTCTGCTCCAGGGCAGCCCCCATGGCTCCCCCTCCGTAGGCATCACGAACCGGGAGGGCGGCTGGCCCTTTTGCTGAATTCCATAGCCTGGGCCAGCAGAGCAGACTGCTGTCTCTCCGAGCTGGGGACTCTCTAATCCCTTCTCATGGAAGACCTGAGGTCAGCCGTTTAACTGCTCCCTCTTAAAGGGCAGATATTACCCCCTGCTTTCCCAACCTCAGCTGAGACCCAGTGTATCATTTGTATTACCTATACAGCAAAATATTTACAAAGCTGGGAAGGATAGAGTTATCTCGCAGCCAGAAACAACACAAGTGTATATTAAAGATAAAGCAAACTGAATAAGACAATCCCTTAGGATATCAAGTACTAAAATAATTGTGAAAGCCTGGAAACTTGCTGTTTGATTTAGCAAAAAGAGAGAGAAAGATCTATATTAAGTAATAAAACAGTACTTGTTTGAAAATGTACATTGTTTTTAATAAAATTGCTTCTTAAGGGGATAAAAGGAGAAGCTTATGCACAGTATAAACATTCAACCACTATGCCACTTACTTAGATTTTCTTGCCTTGTTGATAAAAGTTGTGTGTTTGATCTTGCAAATATTATTCACATAAGCAGTTGCATTGTAATCTCTTAATATGAATTTGTAAGAGTAAGGATTGGGAGATTGGGCCTGAATTTTGTTTCTGCTCTTCTACATGTTGTACATAAATATGTAGCTAAGACACACGGTTTCAAACTGTATATACAAAGCCTCCAGTCTTGTAAGAATTTAATGTGCTGGGAGTAGTCTTACATCTCTTTGGGATTGAAGCCTTGAATGAGACTGCTCACAGACCATAAAAGATGAAAGGATGCAAATAGGGATGAAGCAAGAGCCCTGATTCCACTAGTGTTTGTGTCAGATCATACAGTAAGAAGATCACTTACAGCACTGGCTTCTAAACCAGGTGTTGAGACCTATGAAAGTCTCCACAACCACGAGTGGCACTGCAAAGATGATAGAATTATCATTCCTCCAATATTTATACTATCTGTGCAGTATTTTGTGCTTCTTAGGGTCTGCAAGTGAGCTGCAACTGGAAGCTTGGAAACTGCTCCTGACACACAAAAAATTGTCGAGGGGAGACTCGCAAAGGGAAATGAAATGTAGTGGTAGCAACTGCTTGTTTTTCTGCTGTTGTTTTTTAATAATAACTGGTGGTTTGTACCATCTGACAAGAAATTTGCTGATCCAAAATATCTTACTAACCAGTGCTTCCTGTGCTGTGAAGCAAAAGAATTGTCAACAAAAACAGTAGCTGATAAATTTACTTTTGATTTTAAACATGATCTTACTGTACTGATTTGTACTGTACTCGGTGGTAGATGAGAAAAACATTCTGTCCCTAGGGCTCAGTGCCTCACCTTTTAAGAATGTTTCTGAATCCATACTTGCAAAACTTCATTTTAAGCTCTTGTTAATTATTTACATCATGATTTGCTTTATCTTATTCTTCTGATGTGCATACTGGCTCATTTTTATTGCCTGAGTTTTTGGAATGCAGTGTGTTCCCTTCTAATAATAATAGTGCAACTTAGAGCTTTGCATCTTAGGGCTTTATAAATATTAACTAAATAATCCCCAGTGCAAACACAGAAGCAGGTAAATATGTTTGTTCCCTGTTTATGCACTGGGATACTTGAACCACAGGCAAGACAGACCCTCACCAAGACCAAAGGCAAGAGAGGTCAGAGCCAGAAGGGGAAATAGAGATTTTCTACCTCCAGATCTCTTTGTCCTTGCTGAGGCTGGGTTTGACAGCGTGACGTTAGGCACTTCCACCTAACACGTTCTGTCGTAACGTTTGCAAGTTTGATGAGACTTCAGTGCATGCCAAGGTCAGATCAGCAGAGGGATATTTCCCCACGTAGCTAAAATGCCCTCCTCCTCCCTGATACCCCAGTCCCTTAGTCCAGCTACTGCTAGAGATTTGCAGCCCTTGTTTTCGGGCGGCAGCTGCTGCTGCTGGCGGAGCTCCTGTGTGTTTGCCTTCATCTGGCACTTTTCTCACTTTGCCCTTGCTACAGTTCTGGCTAAGCTGGTCAAGTTAATCCTATACTATGTCACCTACTTAGCATTTTGTCTTGTCTGCACTTGACTCACGGAGCACGTTCATTAAAATTTGTCAGCTAAACCACACCGATGTCACGTCATCGGCACTTCCAGTCAAACAAAGCTGGAGTGTTCCTTCTACCTCTCTGTCCATACCCCGCCACCCCTTTATCCCTCCTCTCTGCTCACACACATACAGACACACGCCAGGGATTCAGAGAGTTACTAACTCATATTTTATTTCTGGTTCAGCAATAATGGGCTTTTTTTTTTTTTTCTGTTTTCCCTTCCCCCCCCTTTCTTTAAACTTACTAAGCCTCTGTTTATAGCTTTTCAATTCTCCCCCTCACCCCGATTTTCTTGGTAATGCAAAATACGAACAAGAATACATGTACAAAAAAAATGATGTGCTTTGTCTTGCAGCAGCAGCAGCAGCAACAGCAACAACAACAGCAGCAACAGCAACAGCAACCAGGTCCCAGACTACCCCCAAGGCAACCGACAGTAGCATCACCAGCTGAATCTGAGGATGAAAATCGTCAGAAGCCCCGACCGCGAACAAAGATTTCTGTTGAAGCCCTAGGGATCCTACAGAGTTTCATACAAGACGTGGGCCTGTATCCAGATGAAGAAGCAATCCAGACTCTCTCCGCTCAGCTTGACCTGCCCAAGTACACCATTATCAAGTTCTTTCAGAACCAGCGGTACTATCTCAAGCACCACGGGAAGCTGAAGGACAATTCTGGATTGGAGGTGGATGTTGCAGAGTACAAGGAGGAAGAGTTGCTCAAGGATTTAGAAGACAGCATCCAAGACAAAAATGCAAACACGCTTTTTTCAGTTAAACTAGAAGAAGAGCTATCGGTAGAAGGGAACACAGAGATTAATGCTGAATTGAAAGACTGATCTAAAAGTATTATTTTCTTTCAACAGTGCCACTGGTATTTACTAATGAAATGAAAATTCCATCTTGCGTTCTGTCAAAAACCTTTATTATTCATTGTTTGGCCAATGAATCTTCCAAAAGTTGCACAAAAGTTGAAAAAAGGATAATGCAGACTGCACTAAATGTTTTACTCTGTTTTACAAACTGCTTCGCAGCAACAGATGAAGCGTTGAGGATTGTTTGATATTAATTTGTGTTCACTGGATACACTGTGAGTGTACCCAATAAGCATGATACCAGTGATTTTGATTCTGGAGCCTTCAGACAAGCATTACAACTTTTGTGATTTACTGTTTTTCGTTTCTGTTTTGTTCTTGTTTTTTAATTATTACTGTAGCACTCCACACTTGATCTTTGGAAACTCACATTTATTTAAAAAAAATAAAATAAAAAGAGTTTGTTACTCTTGTTCTATTGTATGTTACAAAAGAACTATAGACTGTGGAATGCAGTTTAAAGATAACATATGCCAACAAATGCCTTGTATTATATGGCACTGCCGTAATTCAGATTTGTTTTCTTTTGGAAATAAAGGTCACTGTATTTTTTTTCCATTCTCATTGTTACATGGTTTTAAAGAAAATGAAAAAGAAAATGTGAAACACAATTTAGTCCTCATTATTTATTTGTAGATCCTGCAGCATCATGTTGTAATTAATTTTTTTGGAAGTTTCCGTTAAATGTAATATTGCTTCTCTTGTTATCATACTGATTTTTTTTTTCTATTTATAAATGTATTTTGATGGGCAGTAAAACAAAGTGTCTTAAAAGTTTTAAATAGAGAAAATGTGCTTTACACAGTTGCCTATAAAAAGTGCTCTATGTTATCCAAGCAATTCATACTATAAGCTTCACTCTTATTGTTGTATGCAATTTTTACTATCATGCAAATAAGCTTAGGTAAATAAAACTAATAGATCACCTTAGAAACTTATGCAATTAATGTGAAAATAATTGATGTTTGCAATGTGTCTTCCTTTGGTTTACAATCAATTTTAAAGCTACAGCTGTATAAATTTTCTGTATAAAGGTGTATTTCTTTTTTATGAGTTTATTGCTATGAAAACACCAGTTATTTTGTTACAGCTGGCTGTTTTTATAAGTGTATCACAATTTTCTTTATGCAGAAATGTTCTGACTAGGAGTGGTTATTGACTGTAACTACACAATTAAAATTGTTTGTATGGTATGATATGGCAGGGTTTGTCTGCGTATGTGTATATCTGGGAGGAATAACTTGTTCTCAGTGCACATTGTACCTTCTTGCCACCACTTTGAAAATGACATTTCGATTGTTCCTCTTTAAAATCACAGGCAAATTTTTTTAATGACCTTCTTAAAATTTGAATTTAGATAATATACTTCAAAAAGAAACACAGTTTGGTTATGAAAATCATAACCTGTCTTTTCTTGGTTTAAAAACTTGCCTGCCCAACAGAGATAGCAGGATATTATTGAGTCAAAAGGCTATCAGGAATAAACATATTTACAGTTCCTGGCAGTAATGCACTTATAATGGATACAGCTGATTTTATTTTACACTAGAATTATGCTAACACTATTCCTTGCACTAATGTATAAACATTACAAAAACCCATTGATAGTCACAAAGTAAATAGGAAAGATGGTCTTTGTACGTAGCAGTCCCCTTCTAAGCAAGATTTTTTTTAATGATCACTAATAAGGTTCTTGATAAAGCCACAACAATTGGTGAGCTTTGAATTTATGCAAGGCTCATGTCTCGGCTAGAGAGAAGTCTGCTGCTGAAAGTTATGAAGTATGCACCATTGTTCTCTTTTCCTGGGGGAGAAACAATTTACACCCGGTGTAATTCAGGATTTGAATTCATTGCAGCTCTCCTAAAATAACTTTAACTTTGCAAAACTCAGGATCAGTTTCAAAGGCACAAATGACTCTTAGGTTGCAGGAAATTTCTCTTTTAAACTCCATTAAGTCGTTTAAGAAGATACATATCAGGCAGCAAAGCAGGTTTTGATTCCACAAGTTTAAAAGTCATTGCAGGTGCTGCAGCACCCTTGGGGTTCCTTGAGCAGCTCCCAGCTGCAGCCCTTGGCTGCTCCCGGGACTCCATTGGGGCTGCACCATGATTTGGGCTTGGATTCCAGTCCAGCTAAAAGAAAAGAGCCTTAGTACCACTCTGGGAGGGAAACGAGCCTTAGGAGGGATGTGGATGTGTAATTTGGCATTGCAGTCCAAGGGAAGAAGAGTCAATCTCTGCCCTTGCTTAAGGGGGCAGTTGTAATCTATTGATAGCCCAAAGCTGTGGTGACTGTAAAAGGGAAAAACCCAAGCTGAGTCCAGGGAAGCCGCTGTGGTTAGTGTTGGATTTCTTCACCTATTTCAAACAGGATCATTAGCTTGTACAGCCACACAGCTGCTCAGAGCTGGAACAGAAGCCTGTTCTCAGCCACGGGACAGGATGAAATGCGGCCCAGGCAGTGTGAGCTGATTTGATGTGCAGGACAAGACCACTGGCACCCTTGGGCTGGCTGAAGCACCAAGTGACCATTACAATAGGGCTGCTTAAGAAAACAACCCAAACTTTTAAACTAATATGCGTGCATATGCAGTGTAGAAGGGAAAATGAAGCAAAGACTTTCCTGGAATACATGTCTCTTCATGCTAAAAGCTCATACATGCAGCACTCTTAATACCAGAAACAGGGCAACAAGTCCAGCACCCTTTAAAATGTTTATAAAATTGTCTTTGCTTTTTTGAAGGCAATTTCCTTTTCTTTTATCCTTTTGAGTTTTATGGGTGCTGAAGTAGAGGCTATGTGTGCTTGCAGATAGTTATTATAGCTGTTTCTTTTCCATTATTTTCATTTTTCTTTCTTCTAGCCTAGCTGAGGTTATCTTCCAAGTAGTTCAACCTCTGTAGTCACACATTACCTGCACAGAGGTTTGAATCAGTGTATTTTTGTGTTCCAGTGGGGGGGCTGCAAGTACAGTCTTTTAACTTGGCCTAAGTGACCAAAAGCCTTTTTGTTAAATCCTTAGCAGCATTTTCAAAGGTGATATGGATATTAAGAATCCCAACTTTATGTGGGTGCAAGAGATTTATACTGTTAGGAGTTAAGGTACCTCAAGCACATGCCTCCTTGATTCATGGACTGGCTAGACTACTTAGAAAATTACCTTATGTATGTCCTTTCCTCTTCCCTTTTCTTATCATCTGGTATAATCTTACAACCAACAAGCAAACAAACAAACAAAAAAGCCCAAACACAAACCTTTCCCTTTCTGCAAAATTTAAGAAATCAGGATTTCGGTAACAAAGAACACAAACTGAGACACCAAAACACTATGAGTTGGGAAGTTGTTAGTAAAACCCACTAAGTATGACTTCAGTGAGAATGTATGAAATTAGTATTTGCTATATATTTCAGGAAGTACAAGGAAAGAACATTGCTTACTAGGAATAAAATTTAAGCTGCCAAGAAAGCCAAATGCCTAAAAAAGAGGGAATTGTGCTGGGTGGGAATGGCAGGACTTAGTTTTTGCTACAAAACAAAAGTTAAGTATTCACCATGTTTTATGGTGTTTACCATAAGAAGTGGAGTATTTTTACTCCCTGATGATTCCCCTTAATCTATATTTAACTGACAAGATTTACGGGTATATGCTGGAGTTATCAATGTGTGTTTTTCAAGCCTGAAAGAAAACCAAAAAGGCCCAAGATTCCAAGAAGTCCATGGCTTAGAGACAGTCTCGAGCCCCAGTCACATAGACAAAGCCACACACTCATGCTTATCACTATGAAGACTTCTGCCTTAAAATGTAGGATTTGGATCGAGATTTCTGTTTTATACAGCTACTTTAAATTGATCAGATGATGTAGAAAAAAAATGTCCAGGTTTTAAAGTAAATTATTCTGCTTAATTTTCTCTTTAAGTTGGGAAGGTGCAGTAAACAGAGAAAGAAGGGAACATTTGCCCAAACCAGTGATTTAATTTCAGTGAAATACTGATTTGGCATTTTGGTTGTGTTCTGGGAAAGCACTGAACATTGCTAAGTTCATTTGCCAAAGCAAATGCCCCTTATGTTAAGAGCAGTATATATTAGATAAATACTTGAGCATCAAGTATTACAAGTCTGCTTAACTTATTGAACTTGTGCTTTGATGTCAGGTATATTGCAGAGACAAAAGGCATTTCGATTTTTACATAATGACTTATATTGTGATTTGAATAACAGTCCCATAGCAAAGCAAGGATATAAATATACTCCCAGGCCATTTTTTGCACACAGATGTAATTTTAGTTTGCTCTCCTCACAGCGCCTTGTGTCCACACAGTCTTTTACTACAACAAATGAGCTAATAATTCAAACTGCACTCCTCCTTGGAGCACGGGTAGTGCTACTTGGCAGTGAGTTTGTTTGCTTTCAGGTTCATTCGGGAGCCTTCCCGGCCGCTCCGCCGCTGGCCGTGCTCCCACTATCCCCCGCCGCGTTGTTTCACGCTGGCCCAGCCCGGGCATCCTTCCTGCTCTGGGTCACCTTGCCCAAACGCCACTTCTCCTGGCTACGTGCCAGCACTCTAGGTATATGCGCCACAATTCTATAGGAGGCAGCAAGGACTGTATTTATCTGGTCTCGGCTACCCTTTATCACCACCATTCGTGTAGCGAGCCCTGCAGACTGGCTAGTATAGGCCACTTGCATTGGAGAGCACCACCTGGAGCAAACCCCCCAGGAGGCAAGTAGTTTCTGAGATGATGGTATAGAAGGGGGCAAGGGGACATGCATCCCAGAGGGGAGTGGGAAAAGAAAAGAGAAAAGTGCCAGAGAAAGATGGAAGCATGAGTAAAGTCACAATAGCTACCCTTGCATGGAGGAGCTGGTGCTTTTTGATAGCCATGCTATAGTGATTGATACCCAGAAATATTTCAAGGTACTGCCAAGACTCCATAGAAATGTTCCTGATCTGAAATGCACACTGTGCTCTAACCATGGGATTTCCCTTGGCAGGCAATGTCTAGGGTAACACAAAAGCCTCCCCAGCTGTCTGTGGCAAAAGAGGTCACCGAACACTTTGTCCTCTGTTACTGCCCCCGTCTGTGGGACATGCAGGACTGTTTTTGTCAGCTGCAGACTGGCAGCTATCACGGCAGATGCAGTTAGGACTTATTCAGACTCTTTTCAGATTACTTGCTTACCCACACAATATGCTAAACCAACACCCAGGCTGTAAAACCTCTCATTTCCCTCCAGGATCACATCCAACCACAAGCAGCATGTTTGCAGCCTCGAACCTACTTTTCTGAGCTGTCTCCTACAGCCCAGCTTCTCCTTGGACCAGATGATTCACACAAATTAAAAAAAAAATCAAATGCATTGTATGCCCCAGATGTTTATCATAGTGCAAGAGAATAGAAAAATCATTAGTTCTGTGGGCACACAGAGCTATATAAGCACACACAGTTCTGAAGTTCTGGGGCAAATAATTTGCTCCAAGAGGCCTCAGAGACAGATTTAATACTAAGCTATAGTCACCTCAAAGCATCGGTCACAATGATTTGAAATTGTTAGGGACAGAAAAATTCATGCAGAGTCTTACTAACTATGTAGAGGAGTTTGTCCCAGAACATAATTTAAAGAATGCTCTGGTTTTTTATTTGCATTACAAAATAAACAGCATTTTCAGGATCAGCCTTACAGATGTGGTTGCCTTTTCACATCCCCATTAAAGCAGGATACCATCCTGATAACTAGCAGCACTGCACACAGCTGTGTGTCCCTTCTTGCCCCATCTCAAGGGGGCTCACCAGCATGTAACATGGCCCAGAATGGCTTAACTCTTCTTTACTCTGACATCATCAACCTAAACATGGCCCTTCATCTGCAGTCAACGTTTTTACCTGGGGAAAGCAATTTAGAAAAAAACTTACCTTAGACCTAACCACTTCAGCGAAAGGTGGACAAGGATGTCCTTTCAAAAGTATATGAAAAGTGATTCTTTATCATTATCAGCATGACAGTTTGGACTGGGAGGTAAGTACAGGTGGTGTTGTTGGCTTGCCTTAGTCGGCAAAATGAAATATCCCAGCCTAATAATATTAGCTGAGAGACTGAAGGAGGCAGAAAAGGAGAAAAGGTGAGAAGAAATATCTAGATAAAAACTTATTTTTATAAGTTTTATAAGGGGCAGTCATGCCTAGAGATGACTGGAGAATTGCAAGAGTAGTTTAAATTGAAGGAGACCTGAGTTAATCACCAGGAAAAACTACTTGAGGAGCCCTTGCGGTTCACAAATGAAATGTCCTGAAAAAATGCAGAAAGAATAACCAGTTACGGAGTTGTTTCAGAGGAAAGATTAAATAGAGAAGGCTTGCAAAAAGGTAGTGGCAGATTGCTTCTTTAGCAAACACCTGCAAAATCCAAAGCAGTGCATGGAAGGTGAATACAGAAAGAAAATTCAAAATTTCTTGTAACACAACTAGAGGCAATGGTTGAAATTATCAGCCAGCAGGATCTTGAAAAGGAAAAAGGGCCAGTTTCCATACATTTAACTGCAGAACTCACTGCTGTACACACCCCTTCATACCAAAAGCACAAGTGGCTTAAAAAAATATTTCAAAGTTTGTGAAAGAAAAGGGTTGATCTGACCTTTTTTAAAAAAGAGACCAAGGACTGCTTTCCACTCTGTAGGGCTGGACAACACGTGAAGATTACACTAAACTGTTTTTTTTCTGTGACTCAGTGATTGCATGCACGTGGACAGCATCCAGCATCTAGCCAGGGACATGGTTGCTTTGAGTCCTCCATAGTTACAAATGAGACAAATTTAAGTGGGCTGAAACTTCTTGGTCAGGTCTGCACGCTTTATTGCCTATCTTGTTCATATTCAGATTTTAAAACAACTAATAATATGTAAATAATTTTATTGAGGAGTAGGTCACCTCATACTTACAAAATACTCCCTCCTGTGCAGGCCAATTTAACAATTTATGCCGAAATAATTTTGGTCATTGCCATGGTATCAGTGCAGTCACTGTTCACAGCAGCAAGAGTAAAAGTAAGTCTCCTTTGACCCCCATTCACCTACAAAACTGGGCCATTTTTTATCATGTGGTATCACCTTTCTTTCAGCCTTCCTTGTACACATCCCACTTTGATTCGGCTTCAGCTGACCTGTTCCTTTCTGGTCTTCAAAAGACCACTGGAAAGGTCCACATCAGGGAAGGGTATGTGAGGTCTTCCAGGATGATTGTGAAAAAAAATAGCCGTATATATTTGCATCATCCCCGCAGGAGACATCGCTCCAAAGCTTCTTAGGGTGTGTTATGGGATGGCTGGGAGAAGAATCACGGGAATGTACTGGTTTGATCCCAGGTCTCTTCCAGTTGTCACTGGGCTTTCTGCAACGCACTCTGGGGAGCCACGAGCAGAGGGACGGTCACTGCAGCTGGTGGTGCCTCCCCAGGGTGCTGTGTAGCACATGAGCACAGCACCGCTTGCGGTCGAACTGTTGGACAAAAAAAGCACCGTGGGAAAGCAGATCAAAGCAATGTGATTGCATTTCACGTTTGATACAGCTCATTCCTGAAGCCAGGGTGAATAGCCTAATCCAATGTATCATTCCTGTGCAGGCAGACCCTCGGGCTGGCATCGTGTCCCATGGAGCACTGCTCCAGCGTGCAGCATCTGCTACCATCTGCCCTAGGGCTTGGCTTCTGACTGCCCTCCTCCTTTCCACCTCCTTTTGGGAGATGCTTTGCACAAACTTTGAAGGCCAAAACTCAGGCTGTTTCAGACCCTTCAGGGCATTTATTCCCCCGCCACTTCCTGCACTACTTGATCTCTGATCCACACTCCTGACCTTTAAATATTCAAAGGGGCAGACGGTGATTTCCAGTGATTTAGCTTCAATTTCGCATGCTCTTATTTGCGTAAATACAATCTATCTGCTTACCCATTGTCTCCCCTCTTTAATCAATACGTCAGCTGTTGATCACAGACACTGCCAGACAGCTAGTAGATGGGACAATTATTCTCACAAGGACTTTTAAGTCCAGACTTTTAACCCACTGGGTCCAGCACGGAGCAGCTGCAAGGGCTCTGAGTAGCAGCTGCCCCTTCCCTACTGCAGCTGCTGAGCCACTCTCCGGATGGTCTCTGGCTACTTTGCTAGGGCAAGAGGAAAAACTGCTTTCTTTCTAGATATCATAATAGAAAGGCTTAACTCACTGCTGCTGTAGGAAAGGAGGTGAAATGCTACAGCCAGCTCCCACCCAGTGTGGTCATGATGTAGTGTAGCCTGAGGCAGCTATACCTTGCACCCAGCCAGCAAATGAGTAAGAAGCACAAGACACGACAGGAAGGCTTTCTGCCTGTCAGCTTTCACACCTCAGCTTGCTGTTAAAGAGGTATTGGGGCAGATATTCCTACAACCTAAAGATACCTGGAGCAGTATCAGGCTCAGGAACCTCAGGTCCTGGCTCCCCACTTGTCCGCTGAGCAAGGGTCCATGAAAGGTTGACTCAAACCTGCTTCCTGAACTTCACTGGCTGCTTTGGGGCCTGGCTTCACCAAACCCATTGGAATAGCGTCAAGAAGAAAATCAAAGCAGCAAACTATATGTCATAAATGGTTATTCTATTGAGGAGGATCAAGCAATATGATACCAAACTTGACCCTTTCCAAGACATACTCATGGCCATTGGACTGTACTTCTTCACCTCACTTCCCAAGAATAAGATTGTGTTTGGGCAAAAAAAAGCGTGTGGCCAATACACAGTTCTGCTGTGGCCTCACAGAGGTCACGGGCCACCAAGCAAGACTTGAAACAGTCTTTGTGTTGCTTTGACTTATGGTAGGAATTGGTCTTCTATTCACCTGGTACTGACATTGGGCCAAAAAAAAATTTGATTTAAGGCCCTACCACCCCACCCCTCTTTAGTTTTGCTGCAAGCACTGCTCATCAGTATCAAACCATTGGCATTGCCACAGTTTAGATCATGAAGTTATAGCTGTGAAACATTCTTGCTGCTAGTAAGAAATTGTTTGCAACACACAGGATGAGCAGCTGTAATTGCAATTTTCTGTCTGGCCGTGTGGTTTTTTATCCACTTCTTCAGCACTGGGGTCTGGCAGATAGTGGAGAAGCATTCCTGACATCAAGGAAATTCCCTCCTGTTGTTTTCTCCTTCCTGGGCTCTGCCAGAGCCTGACTTATGTGATTCCTTCAGGGAAAGCAAGACTCCAAGTGAATTCATATCTGCACCTCCAGTTCTTTCACAACACCCAAATGTGAGCTATAGAGCATAAAAATATTTCAGGGGATTTGTACTGACTTCTCCCAAATGTTCACATTCAGCTGCGTCACCTGCAGGTGTAGCAAGGCACCTTGCTGCCCCGTGGAGGGGTCCCTTGCAGCGGGCAGATGACAGGGTCCTTCAGCACAGCCTAGTGATCCGATTCCCTGGGGCTGTAGAACAGTGTGTTAAGGGCCCACCAGTGAAGGTGCACTAGAACAGCATCAGAGACAAGTGAGGAACAGCACAGGGGAGAAAACATGTGAATGGAAAGAATTGCTACTGGAAAAATGGAAGAAACGACAAAGAGAAGAGGGGAAATGAAATAAAAGACAAATAGATGACTGAATTATACACTGATGGCAGAAAAAAATCTATATGCATTTTATTTCAGTATTTCCTTCCATGTCTCACAAAGATTTGCCAGTTTTTCACTCAACTGGTAGAAACCAAAGAGAAGCTATTTCCTCCCCTGTGAAGAGAGTGTTTTAAACTTTGATGGACTTGGATTCTTCTATGTTCTTTTTTTATTATTATTCTTTCTTTTGGTCTCATAAGCATGATGTTTATTTCATCCATGCGTGGGAAGAGGGGGAGGAATGGGTAGGCTTGACTTGTGCTAACCGTTGGCAAGAATTAATTTTTTGCCACATGCACCCAAGTATCATGAGACTGAGTAAAATATAAATAAATATGCTCTTTGTAAACCACATACATCTTTATGGCCTACGATACCTTCAAATCATGGAAAAACACATGTTTGTTTGTTTGTTTTTTTAAAAAATATTTTGGTGGCAATGCTACCTCCCATTGCTGTAAACAAGGTCAGGAGGCCAAAATTAGTCTGTCCTATTTTGCACAAAATAGTCAACAACTTAAGATGTTTGTGCAATAATCAGAAAATTATTGACCGGTGTCAACACCCCCTTTCTGATAAACTGTTGAAATGTTAATATTCTTGGCAAAATTGTTTTTGCTCTAATTACTGTATCCATCTGCTCTATAAGATTGATTATACTGCGAGAATGTTTGTTCTCTTGTCTCTTGCAATGATGGGCCTCTCCTTGGCGCAGAAATAGTCCTGCCTCAGCTTTACACAGAGATGAATGTGCAACAGAAATCAAACCAACACGCAGCCCCAGTAAAGCTGGGTAAAAATTCCTTGAAGGAGTTAGTACAATAGACATTAACTGGCTCTTGGATGGACTGTCCCTTGGAAAATTATTGCCCTGGCCCAGGTGAAAATAGCTGGCCTTCATCCAGCACAGGATACTGATGACCACGAAGGCCACCAAAAACCTGGAAGCCCACAAATGCTGGCATATCAGCAGTGTTAATGACTCAGATGAGAAGTTTGGATACTTGGCGATGCCAGGCCCTCTCTGCACCAGCTCCTTGGCAATGAGCAGCGAGTTGTCCGAGGAGCAGAGTGTTTCTTGTCCTACCTTCCATCAGCACCTGCAAAGCTAATGTTACCTGGATTGGACTGGTTATTTTTGGAGCCAACATATAATATATGTGCTATCTGTGGCATGTGCCAAAAAAAGACTTGGTATAAAGTGATGTCTGGTATTAATCATTATTAACACTGATTAAAACGAAACACAACAAAACCCCCATACATTTTCTTATGCAAAAAACCCACCCCAACAATCAGCAAAAAAAGAATTGTTTCATTAGAAGAATGTTATTTTCCCATGGCAAGTCTTGTAGAAATTCCAAATTGCATTTAATTTTGAACTGATATTTCTAAATACATGCATAAAAAGGTGATGCAAGCTCAAAAGAAAAATAATTTTCTTTGAGCATTCTTGCACAGCACCTGAACTTTTTAATTGGAAAATGGCACTTTTCTCACTCACACAAGATCAAATTCAGCAAATGCATTCATTTCAGAAATACGATTTTCAGGAAAAAAACAAAAGCAGTTATTCTTTTCCAGATACTGAACTGCGTAGTTGTGTCTCAAGCATTCAAAAGCCACTGAGACTCAGGCTGAGATTGCTTTCAGGTTTTTCATTCTAAAAAAGATTTGAGGTCTTTGTAAAAATCTTCCAAATTCTTGACTCCATAGGGTGCACTCAGTGTATATGCTTATCCTTCTAGAAATAAGCTTATAGGGTAGAAACTTCCACAAAGGAAGAAGGACTTTTTAGATGTTGAAGCAATGGCTTTTTCACAGTTTTAAATTTGTAACATATGAGTACATACAACTTTTCCTGAACTGGAATGCAGCCTAAAGAGTACCTGCTGGATATTCATTCACACCTTTGTGTCAACCCTTGATTTGTGCCAGCAGGGAGTATTATGTTGAACTTAAAACAGGCTGTTTCCAGTGCCTTGGCTAATGTACCATGCAGGAGCACTTTCAGAAGAGTTTAGGAAAGAAGGGGGAGAACACTAACAAAAACATTGTTACTAGATTTATTGGAGATGATAGTGTGGGAGAGTGAGAAATTCCTCCTCAGAAAAAGATTTTGTATGCCTGTTTGCTTAGTGTGCTATTATGCTACTTAGTGATTATCTTTTTTTGCCCCTGAGAAAAGTTTCAGTGGGGAGAGGGTAACTGCAGTCATAGCAGTGACAGCATGAAACCTCTCTCTTGTCTTCTTCTGGGCTTTACCTTCTCCTTCTGCTTCTTGCATTAGTTCCCAACCTTAAGATGACCCAACACAATGTCATGTTGCTGCTACCATTACAAGAAAAATGCAGGAGGGCTTTCCATAGGAGGAACGTAGCAGAAGTTTCTCCAGTCTTCTTGCCTCAAGCATCCGAGACATGCGTTCTGCCAGCACTCCCACAAGGCCCCTTGTGTCTTTGTATTTGGTGACCACCATTCAAAGGACTTTCCAACTGGAAAAGGCAGGTTTTTGCTATTGCCAAAGCCAGGGAATGACAAGATCCCTTTCAAAATGATCAAAATTGTAATTAGCTAACTGGGAGATGTAAGCACAGAGTAACTTCTGATTAAATCAGTAGCAATTTTCAAGCACATTTTGGGTTGACAACTATTTCTATTTTTCAAAATCTGTTTTTCATTTGGTTAGTCATACCAACCCTCAAAAACCAGACAGGATTCTAGCAAACATCACAGAAAATCCATCACAGAAAGCAAGCATCAGCATCAAGATTTCTAAATCTCAGAAAAGAGAAGGATTGAAAATTACAATCTTTACCTAGAAAAAATACAAATACTTTAAAAAAGGACACTGACAACAGTGAAGACCCCATGCTCAACAAAGAGCCACTGGGAAATCCAGAGTCCAAAGAGAAATTAGGGTTTCTCTAAACATTAACTATTATGGTTACTCTTTGTGCAGGGACCTAAGGACTTTCTCATTGTCCCTTGCACAAAATACATGGAGAACTGCAGTGTCTGAGTTAGGCTAGATAATTTCCTGCCTGCCTGCAGACTCAGACTGACATCCTGACGGTGTCCTACACTGGAGGACTATTTTAAAAACTGCCTTTACAGGCACACTGGATGCAACGCAGTTTTATTTTTAAATGAAATCTTTGATTATGGAGACCAATCCCATGGCTAGGGATACATGCTACAGAACCAGAGAGTCTGTGGGGGACCATGCTTATCACTGCAAAATCGCCTTCTCAACTGTTCAGCATTGCTGCCGTGTCATGTTACAGTAATAACTGCAGATGAAGAGCTTTTAATTCATTGATAAAAGCAGAAGGCTGGAGTAGCTGGCTAGCTGTAATGAAGCTTATTATTCTGCAGCTAATTTGCCGATTATATTAGAGTTTTATTTCTGAGCACTTGTACTAGAAGACAGCATTATCAACACAACATCTAAACACAGAAGGTCCTGGGAAGAATGTTAATGAGCTATCACCTACCTCTGCAAAGGTTCCTATTATTAATAGTGAGTATCCTAACTATAGATCAAAAACTCTCCCTGAAGAGGGTGCAACCTGTGTAAAATATGATTACTCATTTGGAACATAACCAGAAAGTAATGGTTAAGTCATGTCTCATTTAAAAGATTGTGGTTTCTTTAATGGTGGTAAGTAGATGAGGGCTCAGATGAAGTACCCCAGTCCAACAGTGGGATTTCCACGCACCCCCAGCAGCTCCAGACATCAGCTGAAGCCTGATCCTGAGAGGAAAAACTGCACTCTGCTGCTCCCCATCCTCTGCCTTCTTTAACATTCCTACCTCCTTATTTCACCCTCTGGAGACCAGAAGGCCCTGAAGACTCCTGAAACAAAAGATCTGCTCCTTCCTTCTACCCCTACCACTGAGATTCCCGAAAGCCTGAAAGAGGATACTGGCACATCTATTTCTGTGCCACGGAGTAAGAGCAGTCCCACAATGGACACATGGGTAGAGAGGAATCAAGGATGTGATATCTGGGTACCCACACATCACTAAGGGATCCAAGTGGACCTTCAATCAATCACATACCTTGGCATCTTCCTGGAAATACTGAGACTGGTTTTTGTTTTCCTGAAAATCCTTCAAAATTTCATTGGGAAAAAAAAATTCTTCATGTTCTCTTGCTTTGATCTTACCAGTGTCCTCTATCTCCAGACAGAGGTCCAGGTCCTTCTGAGTGCTCATGAAAATGTCACACTAAAACAGTGTCTCCTTGGACTCTCTTGCAGGATAAAACATCACCACTGAGTTTCCTTGTGCCTTAGGAGTGAGGAAAGCAAGAATTGCTTTAGTTTGAAAATTTTGTAAATATGTCTACTTATTGCTAAGTTTATGAGAAAGTCATATATTGAGTTAGTCTTTGGCAGGTTCAATCTACACCAGAGAACAGCAGAGATTGCTGTAGGATATGCTTTGGTTTTGTATGTAACAACAGTATAATTCAGAGAGGTGATTCATCCTAATCCACAGAAACCCGTAATTGCTTTGCAAGCTCACTGCCTTTCTGAGGGAATTACAGGCCTGACAGTTTCAATCCTGTGTTTTGTCCAGCCAGTATTCTTCTCCTAAGAATTAAAAAAAAAAAAAAAAGAGAAAACACAACAAACCACTTGTTTTCCTTAAAACATGATACAAAGTACTCAGCAGCAGGCACAGCAGGTACAGTCTGTTTCTCTTTCCTATTCATTAAAATATTGCTGTCAAAAAACTTGCTTTCATTGCCTAGTGGCAGTGTGCTCTGGTTGTTAAAATCAGTTTAAAACTGCAGTTCATGACTGATTTATAAAAGCACTAATTGCTGGAGATATTAATGTCAAACTGATACAGCTGACATCAGATAAATGTCTGCTGTCCCCAGAGACGGGGCTGTGGCAGGCTGAGGGGTGAGCGTGCTTATCCCATGGGTTTGCTAGCCCACCAGCTAGCCCAGAGGATCTGGACAGGGGTGGAGTAGCTACAGGGACCGCTTGCCAGGAGGGTCCAAAGTCGGTCTTGCCTTTCTCTTTGGGCAGTCTCCCAGCTGGCCTTTGTCATGCTAGGGGCCATGTGGAGCCAGGAGCAAGCCTAAAGTGAGCTTCCAGCCTAGACACCTCAAGTCATGAGATTTACTTTAGTCTGACCCTTGCTTTTTTCCAAAAAGGGACATTTGGGGGTCAGTTCCACTCTAAACTGTGCTGTCTGTTCTCCAGCACATGCTGATTATCCACGAAACACCAGGCTGCCAAGCGCAGCAGGCACACTGCATGCCAAGCAGCTTCCCAGGGCAATGCCTCAGCTTCATCAGCCCCAGTCCCACGACAGGGTGCAACATTCCCGTTTCCCAGGACGGGACAGTGACTGCATGTCCACAGAGAGGGGAGCTTACCTCTGTGGGAGGTGGGGAGCTAACACGTGGGACCCACAGCCTTTGCAGAAGGAACAGAAATGGCCTGTAAAGCAGCCAAGGAGATGGACAGTGATGGCAAATTCCCCTCCCTGAACAAATGTCAATGCACCAGCACGACCTCCTCCGCATATAGGATATTTTGTCTATTAGAGACCAATCCACGCAGCCACAGGCAATCTAGACTCCTTAGGGAAACAGAAGGTTGCCTACTTAGACTTATTAGGATGGTAAATGGCTGAGCAGCTGGATGAACAGGCAAAAATAAACTACCTGATATTCTTCCAAGTGCTATACAGAAACCATCCCCATTTCTCTTCAGTCCTCTTAGCTTTGCAAGGCCAAAGGGATTTAGATGCTTAACATTCAGGACTTAAAAATCCAAATCATCAAAATGTAAACAGGCAGCTTTGAAAATCTGTGTCTTGGTAGTCACAGTCCCATGATTTTCCATTAGACTTTCAAAAACAGAGGTGCTAGGGTCTGGCAAGGTTAACTGGAATTGACAAGACATTTTGAAGGAGGTCACATTCATAATGACCTGGCATGTAAACAGCAATAGACAATATAGGACTCACCCCCAAAATCTGGTAAGAACCAGGCAGATCACAAATGCTTTCCTAACAAGATCTACTTATGTAAGAAAATAAACCTCCCCTGCTCAAAGCACAGAAATCTGGACAAGACAGGGTATTAGATATCAAACCACAGCTAACAGAATAATCACCATTGTGTCATGTGCCATTCACTCAAATGTGACAAAATTTTAAGAACTTATCCATATTCAATAGGACCAGCTCACATTACTGTATCGTTAATTTTCCTGTGGTTTTTTTCATCAAAATAATGTTTCAATAAAATGCTTTTTCTAGTATTGATAGCTTTGAATAGAGCTTTTCTCTAGAGCAGTTACAAATGTTTTGGAACAGAGCATTATGTATGAATAGTTGAAATAATTTATTCTTGTAACTGTACATTACCTTGAACTGATGTCCCACAAATTCTTTCTAAGCTATGGAGTCAGCCACTATTGATTTCCTTTTCTATCATTTCAATGTGCTTTTCCTTTAAAGAAAGAAATTCTACCCACTAGTATACACTGTCGTTTACTGTGCATCTTCATACTGGTAGGAAGCTCAAAGACCCTATTTGATCATCATTCCAGCTCTGATATCTCTTATTCAGTGGTTCTTGGGCATGGAGACCAACGTTTTCCAACAGACTGGGTAATGTTAGGCATTTAAATCCATATCTATACACGTAAATAAAGTTAGCCCTCCTTTTCAGAGGACTCTCAGATCCCATCAGTGGGAGTTTTTATGGACAGAAGACTGAATAAGCATTGCAGGATTTAATTAGTACTATTACCCAAAGGAGTGCTTTAAAGATGGCTATATCAGAGGACGCTGATGCAGTTCAGCAGATAACTGTTCTTTTTTCTGTGTATAAGCTTTCAGTGATGCTTAAGAGTGGAGAATATTCTTCCTTAACAATTAAGTTCAGCTATGCTCTGCTCAAAGTAGTATTTATTTGATTAACATGTCATGCATTAAGGATGTCAATATTCAAAAAAAGAAGCATAGAAAACTAGATTCAGAATAAAAAACCTGTCTCTTCAGAGCTATGCTTAACTGCTGACTTGTTAGAAGAACAATCAAGGACAGTTAAAAACACCTTTAGGAGTTGCATGTAGCACAAACACACACAGCTTCTCGAAAGGAAAGGCATAGTGCACTTGTCCATGAGAGATCTCATCAGACATATCCTTGAAAAAGGAGGAAGTCTGAAGTCAAAAACCACCACAAAATTTACGACCATCTTCAGCTGGTGCTTCAGCTAGTGTAAATCAGTATTGCTCTGCTTGTTTGGATGAAGTGACGCTGATTTACACAGGCTGTGTTGGACTGCTGTGCAAATGTGCTTCTAATATACCTAAAGAAAAGAGAAAAAAAAAAGTGAAAAAAATAAGGAGGGGGGAAGGCTTCTATAACAGAAGCTGAGCCAGGAAATCTGTACCTATGTTCCCTATATGAACACAAAGGTATTTTACTGCTTAACAGCCCCAAAATAAAAGTCTGAGATTTCAAATTAGAAAGTGCCACAATGACATTTTAAAATATTTGAGTAACAGAATTAAATTGCATGCATATATATTCCTGTAATGGCTTGGAGTATCTGTCTTCATAAAACTAATGAGTTCAGTTGGACATTACGAACTCTGCTTATACTCTTCATCTTGCTACATTCTTAGTTTGTACTGTATTATGTGTTTATTTGTAGTGAGGCTATGAAGCCTGATGCCTGGATGTCTGTCTGTGAATAGCTCAGGTATTACATTGCTCATAAACTGAATAAAATAAATAACCTGAACAGATCAGCCCTAACAAATAGTAGGACGGCTCCAGCACAGCTTTGTGTAGAATAAGGTTTGGCACAGGGGGTTTTCTTCTCTCAGAAAAAAAAAAACCCAAAACCCAAAGACAAGAGATGTAGAACAAGCATTTAAAAAGAATTTGTATAATGTTAAAGAACAAAAAAGGAACAGAATATGTGTCATTTCATGCTGAAGAAAAGAAATTTGAGCTTATAAAGGTTAAGAAGAAGGGGAAGAAGGGACAAAAGGGAATATTTTAGGGTCCCAAAAGGACACTGCTCAAAGTCCAAAGACCTGTCAGGAGAAATGGAAGACACAGAGGAAAACAGTTGAATTAATTTTGCATTTAATTCAGTATTTCTTTTCCTGACCATAGTGAAGAGAACTCAGGAACCATTCTGTAAAGTACACAGCTTATTTCTTTAGGAGAGTATTTCTTCATGAAAGGTTACACCAGAAACAACAGTTCATTCTTTGGAGGAGGCACTTGGTCTTTGTGGTGAGCCCATCAGAGATTGGGGTCTGGCAGGGGGCAGTGGCAGAGCAGAGCGATAGGCGTCCCTGCCAGGATGAGGTAGGGACAGAGGACAGGGGATGTAGGGGACTTCTCATCACAGGAACTGCTTGCCTTCCAGTGCACTGTATGTGTCCAGGACCAAAATCTGTGCGTGATCTGCAAAGACCGGGTATGGTTTGAGGACCCCCAGAGCTGCTTCTCTCTGTCACCTCCATCCACGTTCAGAGAGGACTTGAGCTGATTTAAAGGCAGTCATATTCTAGTTATGATAAATCTCCCACCTTGCCAATAGCTTAACCAGTGGGATCATTTCTCAGTTCTTACAGATTGAGTCGTTTACGTCTCACATTACAGCCCTGCTTGTTCATCAGGTCTGTGTTTGTCTGAATGTACAAGGCACTCTCCATGCACTGAGTTTGTAATAGAAAAACACAGCAAGAAAAACAGCCAATAGAAGAATACAGAGGATTACACTAAAAAAATTGACTACTCCTACTTACATTTCATCTTTTTCTAAGGTTTTGGGCATTGAAATAGACTGAAGGGCCTTGCACCTGATGAAGTGTGGATGGCAATAAAACTCTAGTTAAGAATGAGGAAATTAATTTGAGTAGAAGGTGATTGAAGGGGCAGGAATTTGAAAAAAATCTTCCTGATTGGGACATAAACACAGTGGTGGGGAAGACTCCTGTAAAAGCGAAGCCAGTAAGTATTGCTGCCATAACTGGTGATTGCAGCCTGTCTGCATGTGAGCTAGAGACAGATGAAAGATTTAGTAGATAGATGGCAAAACAGGTGACATGACTTCTGATTCTGACTTATGGAAATTGATACCTCTGCTGAAGTACAACCTGTTCTCCAAATCCTGACATAAAGATGAATAGCAGCCAAACGGCAACCTCTAGCATTTGATATTTGCGAGAGCTCAAATATTGATTGCACTACTTATTAATGAGTTTCATTCATAATAAATACATAGTATGTTTGCACAGAGGAGGTGTTTTCTAGGGGAGGCATTACATGCTGTATTAAACAATGAATAATTTCTTAATCTTAAATGCGAGTAAACAGCAGGATAGTAAGTGTCATGGTTATAGGCAATTTCAGGAAGGTGCAAGTGTAGCAAGTGCTCCAGCACATCTGATGAGGCATCTCTCACACCAAACAAAGCTTTTCTTGATAGCAATCACTGTGTGAGGTGTTACGAGCTGGTAATTGCTATCATAGTTTATAACAGGTAAAGGGTTTTCCTTTTTAAGTACCAAATTCCATATTGTTGCATTGAAACTTCATGACTATATTTATTATGGTAACTTTCTGTTTTGCCCTTTTAGAGCTCCTCTTACTTGAAGTAACAGTTACTTCTACAATGTCTGGTCTTGGCTAAAACCCCATTTTATTATTCTCCATTTAGGTCTATTTCAAAGAAAGTGTTTCCCTCATAAGACAGCTGACACATTTGAAATTCAGAGAAAATGTATCATAAAAACTGCACAGAATAGACTTTTTAAAAATGGATGCTTAACATTGCATTTCATAAAGGCTGTATTCCCCAAATTGCTGGTCAAGTTGCCATTTTCTGTAATGAAACAGAAGATGAGGTCTTTTGTTTAGGAATTGAAACTTCAGAGCCCTCAGAGATCCCTTTTTTTTTTTTTCTCTATGCTTTTTTTTCACTACAGTTGCTAGGTATTTAATTTTTATGATCATCCTTTGATATAAGAGGCAAAACTGGTAAGTATGGATAAACAGAACATCCAACCAAAATCAAAAATAGTCACTGTTTTATACCTAATATGCAATTTTTCTTGCACAAACATTCTTCCAGAATACAGACTGTTGTGACTGAGCTACTTGAAAAATTTAGTGTAAAACTACTGCAGAATATTCTCTTCCCTTCACAGCTAATACCTGTGGGCCTCTGTTTGCATAGATCTCCAGGGCTCCGTGCCAAGATTCACTGAAAGAAAAAGGAATTCAGCCAACATGGACATACCTACACTGTCCTGATGATGCTCCAGCTCAGGTTCTCCATCTGCCTAACCAGCCTGCTGGTCTCCTTGCCTGAGACAAGCCACCCCTTGTGCCTGGGGAAACCTCAGCCCCAGAGAGGAAAGTAAATTAGGCTGAGCTGAAACATTGGCCACAGCCACGCAGTGGGGCAGGTACAAGTCCTTCAAACTACACAGAGGAGCCACTCCTGCCCACAGACAGGCATAGCTAAGAGGACAGGGCTCATCAGAGCTGATCCACTCCCTGATACTGCAGCAGGAAGGTTTGTATCCTGAATATTCGTGCATAATGGAATAAACAGATAAAAGTCTTCCAAGGCTTGATTGGTGATATGATTCACAGAAGAAATGGTGGACTATTAAACTATTTGCAGAATACCTGTAATAATGCAACATTTTTCAGTTACTGTAGGCACTCCATTTCCCCACCAAATTTCCCAGCAAATACTAGCAAGCAAAATTGTTCTCAAGAGGAAGAGATAGCAACTCTCACACTTGAGACTGGAGCACTACTGTCTAGGTCTTGGGCACACAAACATTAGGCTTTATCTGTGAAGTGGCAGCTTCAAAGTTACATCGTTGGCTCCAGTGCAGATCCACTGAGACCCCAGGCTCTTTTATTAGCTTCTTGACAGTGGTGGCAGGCTCTTGGATAGGAGCAGCATCGCTTATTTTTGAGAAACAACATATGGTACTTAGAATCCAGTGGTTGCCAGCTTTTGATGTAATTAGCCATGATCCCTGAACATCTGCACTCATCAGTTAGCCTTTAAGTTGGTGATCTATTGTTCTACATTGGAATTAAGATTACTCTTTCTTTGCGCATGCTTCCTTCAAGAATGCTTAATATCTTTAGTAAAAGTTGTTAGCTTCAAAACCCTGTCAGTACTCTGTAGGCAGAAATCCTATTAGAGATTATCACCTCGTCACACTTGAAAAGTTCTCCTGAGACTGGAAAAAGGCAACTGCTTAAAAGGCACTGTAGGACAGTGAAGGACCACAATACATGACGGTACTGTCAAGACAGAAATATCCTTCTCAGAATAACCATGTTTACTAAATTGTATTCGTAGACTATTTTCAGAGTTACTGTCATGCATACGCATTAGGTAAACTCAGATTTATATTAGGGAAAATGGACTTTAAAAATACTAGTCAGAAGAGCTGAGAAGCTAAAAATATTTCAAAATTTTGCTAGAGCTTTTCATTAGAATGTTGAATTAACAAAGAGTAACAGCCTTTTTAGGTGAACAAAGAAGAATCATTTATTCAGTGATCTTTTTTTTCTTTTCGAATTGCAAAGCAACCTAACAAAGTATTTGTGACCAATTATAACCTTGGATTACCCGATGGATTGAAAGAGACAGTAAGGCAAGAGAGAGAAACCATTAGTTAAACAAGTAATCTCATGGAAGCCATATGGGCTGTTTAGGCAATTAGGATTATTCATAGAAGAAGGGACTTAAAGAGTCTTTCACAAAGTCCATTATCTTTGATAACAAGGTTACACTGGGCAATGTGAACGATCTGGAAGAGAAATGATGCTGGAAGAAAAATTGAAAGAAAGAAAAAATCCCAGGAATAACAATTACATCTAGAATAGCAAGATCAAACTATAAATGAGCTGATAAATAGTTTCCCAAGTAGAGTTCTAGATAATAGTATGAATTAGTCCTGGGGCAGCAGAAAGAGAAAGGAAAAAGTTGGTGTTATGAATACTGGGTATTCGTCAAGGAATCACTCATTTTTGATAGCTCTATATTTCTAGTACTTATACACATAATTATAGAACATCAAATGTGGGTTAAGGAGACTGTTAATAGTTAAGAATGTCAAGCTTAATGAAGATAATAGTCTGGCTTCTCACTAAATAAAAGAAGGCTACCATGTAATCCATATCATATTTTCTTAATGCAAGTTGAAGACTTCCAACCATGCTACATTCCCTGGCAGAGTTTCTCTGCAGCTCCTGCAAAGTAACAATAATACATTGAATGTTGCAATGAAGCTTTATTCTCAGACTATATCACTTAAAAGTCACCTGGAAGTTACACACTGGATAATGCACCTGGAAGATAAAAAGATGCACTCAGAACAGCACAAAGACTGATACAGATTGAGCTTGATGAACTACCAGCACCGTCAGTCCCTACTGGTCTTTTTAGGTTACTCCAAGCAGGATTATTGCCCAATACTCACTAGGTCTTTTTAGGTTACTCCAAGCAGGATTATCTTTCATCAACACATTACACCACCCCTAACAGGTTTAAAGTCCCATCTTGATTCACAGTGGAAATTCATTATGAAGTATGAATCCTGCACGCTGTCTAGTATCAAGATTAAAATCCTTCCATATGTGAGGGATAAAAACTTCTTCCTCTCTGAGAAGTTTTTCAGGAGGAGGCAGGTTTCTTCAGGTGAAGAAATTGTTGGACTGTGTAACGAGGCCCTGCAAAGTGGCATTCAGCTAGAATCAGGTTCCGATAACCTCAAATGACAAGCAAGAAGAGAATGTTTATTTTCCCTAATTTGCAGTGGCTTTGCTATACTTGGCTGCGACACAAAGAACTGAGGTCTGATGAGCATTGCAAGAAGAGAAGATGATTGTTTTACCAGCTTGAAAGAGAGGAGGATCTGGGGAATTCATTCTTATTTATATTATTACGAAGATCTTTTGTTTTTTGGCCTGAGAGTAAAAAGACCAAAGGACATTTAAAGCCTGCACTTTTTCCTGCAGCATTTTCATCAGCTGACACAAAGCTGGCCAATTTATTGCTCTGACTGACAGCAGCTGATCAAGTGTTCCCACAGCCACTATCACAGTGTGAAACATTGGGTTCAAAATGGTGATGGGTTCATTTGCTGTAATTCTAAATGGGACAGAGCCCAAAACCAGGATCCCAGCTCCCTTGAACTCGAGCTGTTCAAAATTCAGATCCATATCAATATCTTACTGCTCAGGCCCATCTCTACTTAATTTACCAAGGCTGTTACTGGCACAGCACTTCATTCTGGCTGTCTTCACTAGCCCTCACGTGGCAGCCACAATAAATTATGCAGCTGGGAATGCAATAGCATCTGAAGCGATTGACCCGTGCAAGGATAGTGGTATCGCTCACATCGCTGTGATGCAGTCCCATGCCAGGCAGAGCAGCTCTGCCCTCCGTCAAGGGGACCTGAGGTTGGTCCCCTACTCTCCTGCATGAGAGTAAATCCGGCCTATTTGGCAAATGCTGCCTCTCTCCTGTTATATAGCAATAGCACTGAATACCACTGACTGTGTCCCAGTAAGATTTCCCTTAAGCAGGTCTGCTTCTACCTTTCTTAAGAAACCCTGTTAATTAGCAGTGCTGCAGCCCTTAGGAGGACTTCTCAGGTAGAGGCTTGAGTCTCTTAATGAAGCCTTCGCTTTAGCTTGTTTGTGGACTTGCTGGAGACCTGGATGCAGATTCAATAGCTAACACCATCGGTATTCCCATTTCCAAAGTAGGCAGTGTATTGAAATGTGATTATGACTACCTGAACCTAAAACCCACAGGATAGCTGGTTTGGCTGAGACCATGACAAATACGGCAAAAAGGGTAAGAAATGGGAACCAAAGGAGTCAGCAGAGTGTGCATCATGGCTGTTAGACATGCAGCAGTAAAGGCACGTCCCCATGCACTGAGCAGCCCCTCCATTATTTCTTATCCTGGCTTTTAGGAGAGCAGACCCCACTGCAATGACCCAGATGTCACGCCGTGCTGTGTGCTCTGCAGCATAAGCTCCTCAGGAGCTGAAGCCAGCACGGGATCTCCCTGCCCTGGGACTAACCTGAGCTTCTTTCTGTGCGGGCACCACACGGCCTCAGCAGCTGCAATCACACACAGTTACACAGTGTTTCCAGCCAACAGAGCCCCCCACAGCTGGGGTCTCCTCTGCCCTCCTCTCCATGGCCCAGCAGTAAAGTGCTCTCAAGCTGCTGTTCCTACTTCCTTGAGCGTAAAAAACTTTCCAAAGGAGCAGAGAGGGACAAAAGGCGAGTTCCTGGCTTAGCTCCAGAGCCTACGCAGAGCTGCTGGTTTACAGATAAGAAAATGACCTTCTCTCTGCAAAGGGAGTTATCAGAGCAGCTGGGTTACCTCTGAGATTGGGAGCTTTCCCTCCGTCAGACAGAAGTGCTTCACACCCTGCCCCCGGAGCAGGTTACCTCTGTGCAGAGCTTCCCCAGGGACTGGCATGAACAGCGTGGCCGATGCTAATGCCAGTAGCTAGTTTGCACCTTGCTTTCTGTCTGAAGCATCAAGTATTCATCATGAGTGCCGAGCTACATATGGTGCAAGGTATACATTATTCCACTGGCAGCCGTTATATGACACTGTAAGTAAAATAAAGTAACAGGTAGATATATTTTTCTTGTTAATCACAAACCTAATTTTCTATTAAAATGTATGAGATGACAAAATCTCAACAAACTCTTTAAAGCTATTACTAGAAGATAAAGTATTCCACCAAAGTATTAATATTAACATCATTAAAAGAGTTTTATCAAGTGTGCCTTTATCTCCAGATTGCAAACAATAGCAGCCTGAAGGAGAGATATGCCCTTGAGTATTGTGGTATGAAAACCAACAGCAGTTTTAGAGCCACATAAAGTCTTCTTGTGGCTTGAAAATTAGGGAAAAAAATTCTTGGAGCCACAATTATAAGAAGTAATAGAGTAAATGAATCTATTTTTCATCACCTTGGGCTCTGAAAAGAAAACATTTGAGAATTATATTGATAAGAGAAAGAGCTGAGATATTCAAATGCATTTAATGTTGTTTTAATTGATTAAACTAGATCAGGAACATTTGAAAATGCATAAAGGAGCTGTTTCTGCATAAATATTCAAAATATATCTGGTTCAGAAGAGAAGTGCTGCTTTGTATCTGTAATTGATATAAGATATCTTCCACAAATCCAAAAATGTCCAGAAGATTAAGGGCCTTAAATTTTTAGGGTGCATTTTTCAACCAGTCATTTGTTAAACATCACAGAACTGTCTCTCCTTGCTTTGGAGAGGGAATGCTTCTGGCAGTCCAGAACTTAAGAAAAGGGATCTGAGAGAAGGGAATGCAAGGGAAGATTTTGGTTCTGCTGTTGCAACCCATGGCAGGTTTGGTGGTGTCAGTGAGCTACAGATCAAAGCAAAGCTTTCTCCTGGACAAATCCCCCAACCTTTATTTGGGAAAAATATATCTTCTTCCTAGTATCTGATTTTCAAGAGATCAATGCCATTTCACCTCTGAAGAAAAGTGCCCAGTTTTCAAAAGTCCTAAGCCATTGACTCATTGATCTCAAGAGCAACCCTTTGGTATCCCTGGCCCTCAGATCCCACAACATGTATGTAGAATGGCACACAATGCCCACTGCTCATTCTCAGGCCCTGGTGGTCCTGCACTAACTTCCCAGAAGCAATTCTTCTCCCTTTTGCTGTCATTAGTTTTTTTATAAATCCCAACAGTGGGTTATTTCAACAGATTTACAGAAGGTGTCTTATGGGGAGAAGGGGATGGTCTGAGGGAGAGGACAGAAGTAACCAAAAGCCAGTCCATTGGAAGGCCTGTACCAAAATCATAATTCCCAATCTTGGCAAGGTCCCTTTAAAATGTTTCTTTGTTTCATGATCATAAACTCAAAATAGTCCCCTTTGCCACATCACTGTAACACTGCTCTGAGATGAGGAAAATACAAGAATATTGTACTGTAGATGTCTGTCTCCCAGCTGCATTGAGTGATGAGGCTCTCTCTTCCCTGTATGTTCATAAGAGGTAATTTCTTCTAGAGTCTCTCCATAAAAAACTCCTTACAGGGAGCCCACCATTAATCTTGAGCACAGTAAGTATTAGCCAACATGGTAAAAAGAACATTAAAAAAAATCTTGTCCCTAAGCTGCGGAAGCCTAAATAATGACAGTAATAGCATAATCTCACTCTCACACACAAAGTTGTTAACTGACAAAAATAGAGTTCATGCAAAGCAGAGTACACAATCAGAACAGAAAAGCACAACTTTCTTCACTAATTCCCAAATAAATAACACCGAATATATTGCTTTTAAGTGCTTCATTTATTTTAAAGAAATACTTCTAAAAGAAGTGTTCCAATGACAGACCATGAAGAGCACTTTATAAAAGGAGATTAATTATGTCCTGAAAGTTACAAGTGTCATTGAGTAAGAGGACTGCTGTATAAAATACCAATATACCATCCTACTCAGCCACCCATTCGGGCTAGGCCTGATCCTGAATTTCCAGCTGAGAACTGGAATTATTTAGCAATTATTTAGCTGAGCATAAATATTTAGAGACAGTTTCTGCTAACAAATCTTGCCTCTAGGAGCCAGGCCCATAACAATATTCTTGGCACTAGTTTTCCACATATAAATCAACCCCCTAACTTCACACCTTCCTTATTTCATTTTTACAATTTTGTAGAATATCCAGTCTGGTTTATTTATGTGGCGCTGCATCTAGGATTCTCTATATGATGGCTGTTATTAGATCTAATTCTGGCTACATTGCCACCATTAAAAGCAGCCCTACAGTATTAAAACAAGAGACAGGGGAAATAGGATTCTTAGTAGCAGTGGTAAAAAAAAAAATAAAATAAATGTTTTTCTAGCTGAGGAAAGCACAAACAAAATATCCTCCTTCCCCGTGAGTTCTGCCACGAATCTCTGCATCACTTCCCTCTATCCTATATATAGATAGAAACCAGTCAGTCAACTGATTCCCCTCAGGGGACCAGCAAAGTGTAGGGGGAGGTAAATCTAGTAATTTAGGTGCTTATCAAGCATGTAGACAGGGAAGGCCTGACTCCGTCTGGAGCAAGCAGAAAGCAGCTGGGACCCGGCAGCTACCCCTGCCCTCTGAGATTTGCCTTTTCAAAAAGAAAGCCCAGGGAAAACAGCTCAACAGTTGCAGTTCCAGATGAATCATGTTGTAAGGAAACTAATAACTGAAGAAGTCTCTTAAGCCAGGACAAAGATTTCTTGCCTGAAGTGACCCAGAGGAATCTGCTGGTGGTGACGGTGGAGGGTCAGCATGGTCTGAAAGAGACCCGCAACCAGCCTGTCTCCTTCCCTCCATCCCTGAGATAGGTTTACTCAAGCAAAATTGCAGCAATTTTGCTGTAAAATGGAACATGAGAATATTCTGGACTGCTTAAACTCACTTTAAATGCATCATCGGTGACACAACTCTTTTTCTATTAAGCTGTACAGAACAAAAAATTCAGGGCATCCTGCAAGTTATCCCTTGCATCTGCTGCAACCTGGGCATTTTCTTCCTCTGTGGAAAAGCATCTTTTTTGACAGCAATCCCACATTGCTCCAAAGGAAATTGTGTATTTGCCTTGCTTTGTTTGCTTTGCACTTTGGGACACAAATGGAACATGTCACAAGTTCACCACTGCAGTTTTCAAGAGCAAGGTGTGAAGTCTACAAGAAGAAATTATCTTTCAGGATGAGTTGTTTATCTGCAGCAGAGTATGTCTAACAGGCCAAGAGCAGCAGCACCAAGCACCAGTTCTTGGCTACAGGTGATCCTTGTGATGAGGGAACAGCACTTCCTTCCTTACCACAAAAGCCAGGCATGTTAAAAACAGGCCTTGCCAAGGTTACAATGTATTAGGGAGAGAAAGAAGCAAAAAAGACCCCAAGCCAGCCTCTTCTGCTCGTGCTTTGTTGAAAAAAGCTGTTTCACGCTGCTATAGCTTGAACTTTGTGGTTCCAGCACACTGTAAATTGATGGAAACATGCCCCAGTAAAGAACTTACCAGTTTTCAAATCTAAATGCAGAGGGAAACTAGCAAAAGCAGCAGCACCACAGCTGAGCTCTCTATAGACGGTAAATAAATCATGGGAACAACAATCCCCAATTTCACATTAATTGTTTGGAAATCTCTACAACATCAAACATTTTGTTAAAAATCTAGAAAAAAATCAGCATGGCTCTTTTGTTGTTTTTGTTGTTGTTTTGCTTTAAAATGATTTGTTCTAAATACAGCTTAACATGCAGATGACTGGTTTGAGACTAGTGTATTTCTTCAAGACAGAAAAAAACCCCACAATAATGGTTTGTACGGGGATCTTAACAGAGAGGCTATTTAATAGCAGAAGCACCTAGAAAAACACTCAGCACTTGAACGTTGTTGGGGAGAGTCGGGCCTTGGGGTAGTCCAACAAATTTGCCTCTGTTGGAATCAATTTGGGCAAGACCACTTTTCAAATCAGAATGGAATAGTCCCTCATTGATTGTAAGGCATTGGAGGATAAAATCTAAAACAAGTTCCTCACAAAGGACTCAAAGAAGTTAATAACTGGCTAGGATTTTTTTTTTTTCCCTTTGCTAGTGTGACATTCAGAAGGGAAGAGTCAACCCAAACGCAGTTTCTTAAGAACCACTGTCTCTGCTCACATTGCACTTTGACATATACAGCCTGATATTGCACTTGTCCTTTTTTTTTTTTTTTGGTTGGTTGATTTATTTGCAATTCAAACCCATATCTAATTACTGCCCAGTAACAACATTTCCTTTTTCACAGAGCAATTGCTTTCCATATTTTTGCTTTCCATTGAATTTCAATGTTCTGGATCACTTGCCTCTATTGTTCTATCTGAGCTACTGTTTTTCCCCACACTGAATCCCTTTATGCTGTTTTTGCCGATGCTTCTAGCCTCTCTGTGGTCTATTGTAATTTTTCTATCTTTGCCCAGATTTGCAACTTCTTTTGACTTTGTATCATCTGACCATGAATTACATTAGCATACTATTTCTTTCCTCTTCCAAATTTGATGCTTCACACCAGCTCCTTTGTGTTGAAAACAAAGAAGTAGTTAAACTATAACTCTTCAACAAGTTGATAAAAACTATCACAAGATTTCCCTAATTTATTCCCAGCAACTACCTGGCCCATAGTAATAGGTTCACCTAAAAGGTAGGCTTTTATAGTCAAATCCTTCCCCAATGCTTTGCAAAAGAAAAACCCCAGCAAAATAAGTAAACAAAAAGGCGTTACTTTTCTTTATAGTTCTGACTTTTGCCCTGACTCTTGCCACGTTCCTGATTTTAACTTTTCTGGTTATACTTTTAATGGTAAAGTGGAAACAAAAAGAAAGCAAATCGCACTATAGTCTGTAGTGCTGAGTCACTGCTCTCCTCCCACTCTTTTCAGCTGCGCCTGTTCCAGATAGATGGCTTCAAAATCAGCCTCTGGGGGTTGGTAATTATGGGAGATGTGGCAACGGGACTTGAGGACAGGAGTAAAGGCTTTTTTTGGGGGGTGGGGGAGGTTTTCTCTAGTTATTAGGGATTCTAAAATAAACCGAATATTCCTTTCATGTGAAGAATTCTGGCCAAGCTTTCTTGTAATATGTAGCATTTTAGGCATCTAGTAAAATGAGAAAAGATTGTGGGTTACTTAAATCCCAGAAGAAAAATGCTGAGAACAAAGTTACTACATCTGGGAAATACTTTTTCAGAGAAACTGAGCATAAAACAAAAGATTTACTAGTGATCCTTAGCTTAAGTTGCTTTTAGCACAAGCAGCCATATTGTATTTAGGGAGCTTTTGGTATGACTGTAAGATGTGAGTTTATAACTGTGCTGAAATTGAACTGCATTTTAAATCTTTATGAGATAGTATTAAAGATTCACTGATATCAGAATATCTACCATCTGGGCTATTCTCTAGTAGTTGGGAAACGGCTATTTCTTGGAGCCTCCAGGTCTATTTTAACCTGCCATCAGCTGTAACACCTGTTCCCCAGACCATTTTGTGGGAACTAATGTCCTTTCCTCCTCTCATGGTGTCGCACAGGCAGAAACGAATGAAATTCAGACAGCAGGTTCTCCTGGAGGTTTAACATGCTCCTCGAAGCTCCTTGCATCTACCCTAGCAGCAAATCCCAAAGTTAATGCAGCCAACTCTGTTACTTACGGGATGTGTTCTGAAGCGAGTGTTGGTATCACAAAGGTGTTTAGAAAAAATACCTCTGATTAATAAAAATTTTTCCTCCACTACCAGTCTGCCTGCAAACCAGTTGGTGACACGAGCCAACTGTGTCTTGGCTGCCCGTTGCATCCAATAATGTATGGCCCCAGTGTGGGTAGGGGACTGTAATTCACTTGCGGGACTCTGCTGATGTCAGACAGCGCCTGAGCAGTTTATGAACAGCAGCAGAGCCCTGAGAGTGAATTACGGCCCTGCATTCACTCCTAGGACATCTGTTGTTGTTCAATATAGAGTATACTTTCTGGAAATTAAAACAAAAAAATAAACAACCACACTACTTCTTCACCCAGTCTTCAGTTTCCAAAAAATATTTTTCTTTTCTTTTTTTTTGTCTGTAATTTGAAACCAAGTGGATCCATAAGAAACCTGAGTTTTGTCATAGTATTTTCTTGCCAAAGTCAGCATTACCATTTTAATCTTCTTGTTCAGGACCATGTTTTCAAGATTATGGTAGCTTTGTTACACAGGTGAAAGGATGGTTTCTCTTTCATGCCTATGTATGCATAGGCATTGACTCTACATATCTTAATTCTAACTAAATCAGTTTAAAGACACTGTTGTTTGACAATTAGCAATTCTTATCAATCTTCTTGTTTTATGCCTTATTTGAACATAAAAGCCCCTTTTGATGTCATATTAATTTTATTTCCATAGTAGGTGGGTTTAATATATAATATATATTATATATATATATATATATTTGCACTGGGGCAAATCTCAAGTAATCTGGTGCATTTTGTTTCCTTGCCAATACAAGTGACTCAAATCCTTGGAGTTATTCCAGTTTTTCAGGATTTGGCCCAGAGAGAAGCTAGTTACAGCATGTGACATCAAAGAGGCGTTTGTGAAAAACTTTGTTAAATGTTCTATTTACGAACATTCCTGGCCGTGTGTCATCTTTTCTGTAGGTTTCCCCCCTCCTCCTATTTTATTACTAGGGACATTTGCCTGAAAACAGACTATTTGTTACTTAGCAAGTTCATTTGCTCCTGCTGCTTATTCCTCACTTGAAGTCACTCCTGTGATTGTGGCATCATAATTAGTTGCTCTGGAGATGATTATGATGTCACAGAGGACTGTGTGTTATATGGCTGCAAGTGATGAATAAGCAGCAGGAGCAGATGATCTCTCAAGCAATAAAGACCACTTCTTTATGAAAATATCCCTGGAAACAGAAAGACTGAAATTCTATATTAAAGCAATGGAATAGTTTCTAGTATGTCAACTCTTTCCACAAAATAACAGTCTTTCTTTGGGGTTTTTTTTTGGAGGGGAGAGGTTACACACTTTTTATCAGCTACGTGCATAACTCTAAAACCACTTTTGAAATATTTGGCCTTCAGTTGTCCTTAGTGAATTACAGAGAGAGTGAGTGAGTTATATCTATCAATAAAAGGATGATGTATCATATATAAAATGGTACATTCAATTCTGATGGTCAGTGTCCCCCTTTCCCATCTCAGTCATCACAGGAAGTAGTAGATTAAGTGGGCACTAATGCACAACCTAAATGCCACTGCTCTCCTGCTCCAGCAAGGAGGCTCTTTGCCAGGATGTCCTGCAAGCTAGGGGAGGCAGGATCTACACACACATTGTCCTATGCCTACAGCAGATGCCTCCCCTTCCTCAGGCAGAAAATTGTCTCTCTACCAGGCACTTCTTGGCATGTCGGTCCTCTCCTGAAAACTCCCTGCTGGCACAGTGCCCTCACCTTTAGAGCTCTTCTCAGGTCTGCCACGGGTCGAGGAAATAGTTCATCTCTCTCCTTTCCCTTTTTAACCTGTTTTATTCTCACCTCTACCTTCTTCCCAGCTGCCTGCAATGGACAGGAGGCAAAAACAAGGAGACTGAGTGCAGATCACTTACATAACAATAACTTACATAAGATGTAAAAAAGAGACATTTCTAAGAGCCATAGCTGAAGGTAGCATCCCACCTTGCTTCCTTTCTATTCACTTGGTTTTGACCCACCTGCATGCTACAGTTACCCTCTCTAATCCTCTAAAACCCATAGGTATAATTGCCAGATAAGACCTTATCTCTATCCCACTTTCCACAGCACTTCAATCTTTCCAAATATCAAAGCTAATGAATTAAGCATTCCTAAAAACAAAGCCTTTAATTTATTGTTTCATACATTCGGTGTTGCTCTTTTTATCTGATTGGTTGATCTAACCTAATCTAGTGGGACAAAAAAAAAATCTCCTCGGCGCCACAAAATACAAGAGAATGCTTTGCCTTCTCTGACTACAAAGCCTGCCGTTTAATTGTACAAATATTTGTGGGTTTGGCTAAGGTGAGCACTAATTTGTTATTTTAGCAAAAAGCTTCAAATAATTTAGAATGTGCTAAGAAAATATTCACTGCGTTTTTTGCAAACAGCGACGTGCTAAATGTTTAAGAGAAACTACCATGCTACTGAAAGGACTTTGCAAGTAGATGCTTGCAAAAAAAAAAAAGGCAAAATTTTCAGTGTTTATTTTCCGGAATGTTGAAAAATACAGCCTGCAAGAACCTGCCTTGTGGGCAAACATTCTCACTATGTCCCTAGTTATTTATTTTAATTAGTGTTTTGGGCTTTTTTAACCTCTGCTGAGGGTTTTCGTTTCAGAGGGCTTTGCCCTTCTGGTCTTCAAGAAGAGTCTGCTGCTGCTAAAATAAAAAGGCAGTGATTGAGGATCTGCACAGTCCTGTAACCAGGCAAATGAGGACCCACTGAATTCAGATAAATACCCCTGGCCCTTGAGGAGGGGAACTTCAATAAATCTCAGCTTCATGCTGATTATAGACCACACCGAAAGTGATCATTTACAGCAGTGCTGTGTGAGATCAATAGCTGGATGCAGGAAGAGTTTCTCCGGGAGAGTTCCCCTTGCTGGGCAGGCTGTGCCCAGCAACAGGGCTGCTGCTGAAGAGCAGCGTGAGGACAGGGAGGCGTCAGGGCCGTGAGGTGCTGAGCGGGCACGTCCTCCCACGCGCTTGCATCAAGTCATGGAGTTGCAACCCATCTGCCAGGATGCTTTTTGGCAGCCACAAAGGGCCTCTAGGGAATTCTTTCTGAAATGTTTAAACCCTGGCATAAACTCCAAACCCAGAAATCTTAAGAAAACACGTGACTTGGGTGCGCATGAGGCACTCTCATTCCCCCTTCACACACAATGAGTTAAGCACACAGACTTAAACAACAGAACATCTATTGCAAAAGGAAGAGGGGAACAAAAGAAAGAAAGAAAATAAGGGCATAATAATAATCCCCTAAGGCTCTCTACCAGCCTCCAAAGCACACTGTCCATAGTCCAAGCTTTCCCATGGCAAGGGTGGGTGACAGCACAGGTGACAAGTCACTGCTTTCCTCCTCTGCCTCTCTGATCCCCAGGGAGGTGCAACATTTCCACAGCTACTGCAGCTCTGGGTGTAAGGCTTCAAGAAACTGCTGGTCCTGATCCCATTGCTCACCCCACTATGGCTGCTGACTTTATTTGATACCCGTTGCTCTCACCGTAAGGTCAGCCACACAGCCCACCGAGAGCCCTGCGCTGCCAGTGTATCCTCCACTATGCCTTTGCCCTGGCGACTGCTGTTCTCTATTTTACTGTTTTGGCTCCCAGGAGCTTGGTTTCAGGGCTGCCTTTGCCTCCCTGCTCCTCAAGGCAGCACACGTGTGGCATCAGGCTGTGGAGGCATCTCCTCTTGGGGACGCCAGGGGAGGGAAGTCGCCAGAGCTTTTCATGGAGCCACCCCTACCTTTCCTGCCTCCTCAGCTTTAATAGAAATAACCTACCTGGAGATTAAATCCATTGTCCTTTCCCTTTCAAGTCTCCAAGAAATGCTGAAAGAATTCTGCCACTCTTGGGACCTCTGGGCTTTCCCTGAAGCTCCTCGCCAGAAGCTGCCGCCTTTCTGCAGGCCTCAGGCCCCACCTTCCCACCGTAGCTGTTCTCCCTGCTCGCTTACTTGCTTTTGCCAAAAGCAGATAAAATACGAATCCATTTCTTTCTCCATGGGGAAAAAAAAAAAACAAAAAACCCGAGATTATCAGAAACTGTGGCAGCTCCAGTGAGACATTCATCGTGGCCCGTGACAGCCATATTCAGAAGGAAGCATAAGGTTAAGCCTTTAGCTGACTGGGGGAAGCTGCTGAAAATGTGAGCACGAAGACATTTCTAACATCTCTGTGTGGTGTTGGAGGGAAAAGCAGAGTCCGTGCATTGCTTTCAGGGTTTATAACTGTCTTCCTGCTCAGCTCAGCAGCAAGATTTTAAGTTAAGCAAAGAATGGTTACCATATGGTTAAAATATATAAACTTTAGCCAGCTAAAAAGAACATGGAGATACAGAACTGGTGGATAAAGCAGCAAAATAACAGTTGAGAATGAGAAACTTCCTCAAGGGCGTCACACAACCACAGGTCAAACCGTCCCAGGCATTCAAACATCCCCTTGACTGATCCCATCCAGCAAATGCCTATAAAATGGATTATCTGTCACCCAGAGCTGGAATAAACAGAACCATCAGCTTCATGTCTAAAGCCATAACCTTTGCCCTTGTTCAGCTCTGGTTCGTACCTACCTGCCTTGTGACTTGCTGTACCCTACAGACCTGTGGGTGTACCTGCAAACCCTTCAGAGACATTACCAACCCAGGATCCCAGCAGGGACAACTGCTGCCCTCCATGCAGTAACCCATACAGATGTCTAGATGGCTTTGAAATCTGTCTACTCACTAACTAGTGTTTGTCTCGGGGCATGGCAACCCATGTGTGCAACCTTAAACAAATGCCCCCTCCTCAAGAAAATGTTGGTTGCACCAAGGAAAACAAGAAAACAAGGAGAATGCAGGTCCCATTGATCCCCACAACTGATATTTTCTCTCCCAGAGGACATGGTAACTGCTGAGACTGCGGGAGTATTATCTTGCTTTCAGAGAGCTCTCTGATGAGGAATTCAGTACTATAGCTGTGGCACGGCACGAAACACGTGGTTGGGATGTAAAAAAGTGAAAAACAGGGCCTGAAGAGCTAGAATGTCTGTGATGAAGCTCCTCCTTCAGCAAAATGGGAAGTGTTAAAGCTCTGAATATCAATCAGCGCTTCCCACAGGCAGTGGGATTCATTGGCAGGATCCACCAGTGTCTCTGAGACATTGAATCCCTTCCTTAAATTAAAATTGTGACCAACTAGAGGCAGAGCAAATTACTAAGGTAATCAAAAATGAGTGACATTACTCTTTTAAAACAAATCTACAAAGTGAAATTAACTGTAGGATGCATGAAAACTCCATCAGTTCTGCGTTTTATGTAAATGAACCCCCCAAACACTTGCAAATCACAGAAAATTGTAAATATGCACCACAGAGTTCAAGTTTACAATTCAATAATAATAGTGTACAGTATAATAATAATAATGTAATAGCAATAATAGTAAAGATCCATTGCTTTATTACAACTACAGATTTTCTTTGATTGAAAATCATTAAAAACGTATGTAAAAAACTAGAGAAAAAACAGACAATAGTTTTTGCTGTAGCTGTTTATGTACAGTACACTTAGCGTCTCTGAAGCAAATCAGTGGAGAGAAGGGAGGAAAAACCCAAAGTAATAAACAAACCATTTTTAAGACATGTTATAAAACTCCTGAGATTCAATTGTAAGGGCACTCTCTCCTAGAAAGATGACAGCAATTAGCTTCCTGCAAAGAACAAGAGAAAAACAGGGATACTCTCCTGCAGTTCAAAATAGTTGTAATTTTCAATCTTCCCTTTTCTCTGCCCTCAAGAAACTCAGACTAGAATCATAGGATCATAGAATGCCATAGAAATCCCTATGGGGTTGGAAGGCACCTCTAGAGATCATGTAGTCCAACCTCCCCCCCACCAGAACGTGTCTACCTAGAGCACGTTACACGGGATCTTGTCCAGGCAGGTTTTGAAAGTCTCCAGAGAAGGAGACTCCACCACCTCTCTGGGCAGCCTGTTCCAGTGCTCTAAGCAAGTGGTGTGCTCTATCAGGTATCACCAGAGGAAAAGGTACACAAATGATCTAGTCTTTCTTAATACTAGTGGCATGGACCAAAGCCCTGTGGTCATTAAAAGGACATTTCAAACAATGTTTCTGCCTGTGCCTCATCTGGATACCCTTCTTCACACTCTGGGGCAGTTTGGAGTCTGCAAGCTCCTCAACACCTCGAAGGGATGATTGCAGATGCTGTGGGAAGCTCTCAGAGATGTTCAGAGAGATCAGTGGATTGCAAAGTTTATTGGTGGACTAGGCTCTGGAGGCATTGAAGCACTTACCCAAGATACCATAGTATTGCTCCCCGCAGCTAATACAGTTAGAAGAGTATTTTCTGATAATCCTAAAGTTAGAGTTAGGAGGGACTTGTTCCTACATCCTGTCCATCTTCCTTCTGTGGAAAGGTTGCTCCTTGTGTAGTTCCCAGCACAGTCTCCATTTTCCCTAAACAATGGGTTAGATACAACATGGGGAAAAGTGCTGGGTGACTGTCATTGAAACAGTAACAATAGCAGAAGGGATGCATGGAAAATCAAATGATTCGGGATTTCAAGCACATGAACAGCTCTTTACCCTCAATCCCATGACCTCTTATTTCTGATATAAACAAGGCACAAGTGAAAACCAGAGGACACCAACAGATGTGGCTTATCTGGAACTTAAAATGAGAAGCATGTCTTGAAAGCAAAGGCATTTATAATATATATTTCCCAATTCATAGTCCATAACTTTTTTACATATGCAAAACAATGAACATTTCTCTTGGGCAACTGTTCTACAGCTCAGTACAGAGAGAAAGAATTTTTTCAAATATTCAGCCTCGGTTTTCCATTTCCTATAATTATCCCAGGTTTCTTAGCTATACCCTAATTATACCCTAGGTATATAATTAATACCCTAGGTACTAGCCTAAAATAATCCTCTCCATCCTTTCTGTCTGCACCCATCTAATTCTCCTGGGAAGACAAGATGTTAATAAAATAGATGAACTGTTGTCATTTTTTTCCCAAAGCTATAATAGAAAAAAAGAGAGGACAGCTGAAGGGCAAATAGAGATTCCTACTAATTCTAGCATTTTTTTTTACACAAGTTTTAGCTTTTTCTCCGAGCTTTCATACACTGTAGGTCTTTTTCTTCCACGTCTCACCGCTTTCAATATAAGTGCTATTGAACTTACTCTGGTGTTTGTACTACAGCTTTCCAAAAAGCATTGTGAAAAATAACATTCACCCTGTGGTGAACAACATTCTGACAGAGATGTTACTCAGTAGCTAGAGAGACACTTTGTGACCCCTTCATTTCTGCCATCTGGATCTCAAGGGGGTATGAGTGGATAATGCCTTTTTCATCCTGAATGTGCTACAGTCTGATATGTGGAGTGACTTTTCTTCAGGAGAAAGCCTTTTGCCCCTCTCTTGTCAGCCAGGAGTTTTCTACAATTGTAAATAGGGAGCAGTCCGGGGTACAGGCTGAAATGGGGATCTGTGAAAGCAGATGGATGAAAACCTCTCTTGTTCTTCTTTTTTTTTCACTTGACCAATCAACTCTGCAAGATATGACATTAATACATTGATCAGTTCCCAGAACAGATTGTGAAACAATCGTTTACTTTTGACCAGTCTCAATTATATCTTATCTACAGTAGGTCATATAGCCTATCAAACTTATAGCTTAAAATAATGGTAACGGTAATTTGGAACTAGTAAATGCAATGTTACAAAAGGTTAAATTTAAATTTCCCTGGTGTCAAAGGTATTTAAGGATAATCTAGGCACTGGCTTGAAATACAGCACAGTTAGCTACCAGATGAAAATGATTTTTCTTGCAGCAATTACCATGGTAGTCCCAGAAGGGGTTTGTTATGTTAAAATGGCACTGAGACTCCAGAACTGTTCACAGGCAAGGTTTTTAGGCTGCTTTGGAGGGCCTGCTGTTTGCTTTTGTTGGCAAGCATAACCTGTATGTTTATTTTATTCCTTCCTTACCTCACATGGTGAATTTTGTTCTCTGTATGTACGAGAGGATTACAAGCAAGAGATGTTAAAGTTTCTGTTTACCTACAAGGCATGTACAAACAGAGGGCCTGATCCAAACCCCATTATCATCAGTGGAAAGTCGAGTCGCCATCTATGAAAATCTAGCTGCATTTTTCAAGATGCCCAAGTACAAATATGTGTTCTTCAAGAACGATATTTGAAAATTTGAAAAATATTCTTTATCAGAAAAAAAGAGGAAACAATCTGTCTTTTCTTTAATTTCCTTCTACATGGTGGCTATTCTTTTTTTAAGAGCAACTTTCTGTTTGACTGAATGAGTTTCAAAGTTATATGTCACCAAAGATTATGCCACAGCTCTGGATGGAGACCAGTTCTTCCTGGAAGGATTTATGAAGTGTGTGATTTCTCAGTGATTTCTAACAGTGTGTAAGACAGTTCTATGACCCACTCACCCTACTGTGGTGCACACTGCTCATAATTTGTTTATTTTGGTGAAAATAAAGAATATAAAACAATGTCAGGACCTAAATAGCCAAGTAAAGAAGGCAGAAGACCATGGAACAAGTGTGTCAGCCCAACAGTAAGGGTTGGTAAAGAAGCACACATATATCATACATTCTATATAGCATGGAAATAAGTCTTCACATGGTGCATAGGAGACCTCATCACAATCCTCTCCAGGGAATCAGCAGGAGGTAAATAGAGAAACAGCCTTTGTGTAACACATGAGCACATCCTGTAAAGAGCATATCTAGATGGTGAATCTCTCTAAAAACAGATACTTAGCATGCTAAGCAAACAAACAAGCAGCTGAATACATGTAAATTAGATGAATGGCTTGGGTATAAGAGACAGGAACCTCATAAGTCAAATGATTCCCAGCTTCCAGAAGGATTTGCATATAGTGTAAGGAGGGACCTTCTGCAGATGCAGGTTTGCTAGCAGGGTGTGTGCCTGGGGAGCTGTGTCTTTGTGGGGCTGATGATTGGAAGAACAAATTAATACACTGGAAAAAAAATATAATCCACTTTCAGAACTTCAAAATGCAAGTGCCTGGATGCAACATTTTTGGTTTTTTGCCCTGTTAGTAGGTTGGGCTTTTCCATATGAAACACGTCTCTTTCCAGCTCAGGTACTGGGAATTAGCAATCAGCCAATACTTCCTACATGGGGGAGCTGTGAGAAAGAGGATGATTCCTGTGTCTTGGACACTGGAATGGGATGCAGTCCCTCAATCATTCTTTGCCTCCATTACTCATTTATAAAACAAACAAAACAATCCCAAGCGGCCCGCAAGGTCTTCAGAGTAAGAATTACCTCTAACATTTGTCAGCAGAATGCCTATCACACTAGACAGCGTGTCTTGCTTGCTACATGACTCTGCTATTCAGACAAAAATTATAACCTTTAGGAGGATGGCTCTTTCACTGCACTTTTCTTTTCACAGAGTACTGAGTTGTACGCTGTTGATGCTGAGTCAAAACCGTGCACTTTTCTTCCATATTCATTACTGTGCTATTTGGAAGGCTCAAGGATGTGAAGCGAACTTTAAGCTGAGAAGATGTTAACAGAATGTATACATGGAAATCAGTGTTTCTGTCTCCATCTGTTTCTTTGGTCTCAAAAAACACAAGTGCCTCTGTAGCACAGTCAGTGCAGTAACAACTGCTGGGTCCAGTGGGCAGACATTTTTCACATCCTTTTTTGCAGCAAGATTGCCAATACTAAAACCTTGTCACTGCCATTTGTAATGCACTTTTATTTTGTCACGTCAAGATAAAATTGTTTCAGCCCACTGCCCAGCACTTGCCACCATGACTACCAAACTGAAGCAAAGCTCTCAAGCATACAGAAAAATGGAGAGAGAGCCTGCAAACTGAAACAGAACCAGAGCAGACTAAATTAGAGTTCTAGCAAAGCTTATTGATCTAGACATTTTGACTCTGGTCATTTGGTCTTTTGCACCCTCATTTGACAATCATGAAAGATAATACTGCTCCAGTGTGGATGGAAAAGGAGAGAAGGAAGACTGAGAAGGTGGATGTACAGCCTTTACGGTACCACTGCATCATGGCAGTCACCTAGTAATCTCAAATTTCCCTCCTCCTATAAATCAATGCCTGTTACAAAGAAAAGTCTGTATCTGAAAACTTTCTACTGTCTGCCTTTTCTACAGGACGTTCTTTGGAGGCCTGGAAACAATCCTCCTAAACTGAGTTGACTCTCTCCTTACTCCTCTGTCCAAGCTGGCTTCCAATGCTGAGGAGGTCCTTCAGATACCTGCATATACAGTCTCACCATGATGCTGAGACGTTGCCCATTTGGGCTATATTCCATGGGCACTGTGCCATCCCTGCCATGCAGAAGGCCTGATAAGAGTAGGAAATTTAGTTTGGTTTTGAGCAGGCTTGGGTTTTTTGCCAGAGCTGTCACCATCACGGTTTAGGTCAGCCTCCAACTTGCTCTAAGTTGTCATAAAAAACATCTGGGATTGAAGCAGTGGAGTCAAGTTAGCAGTGACACCATTGCTGTTCACCTCCATTCTGTTAAGCTATCACTCACAGGATGAACAGAGGAGCCAGAGTGGACACGCAGTTTATTATCAGACAGGGTAGACAAATAACAGCTTATAACTTATCAAGTGGCTTCTGCACAATCCTTTGATCTGTGTTACCCACTCTATTGTTAACACCTGTGCAATGCTCAATAAAACACTCCCACAAGCCCTTTTTGGTATCTCCAATGTGCAGTCTGTTATATTTCCTGTTGATGATGCAGTACATAACTCATTTAGAGGGGCATGTGAAGTGTTCATGAATGACAAATTAAGATTTAGTTCAAACATCCCTGATGGGGTCTTGGTGCATTTACCAGGTTTATAGATCTGTTTCCTGGGAATGTACCTTATAAAGTTGCATTTGTGGGTTGTTTATTCAATGAACAAAGTGATCCATTATGTTTTTGTCACTGTTTTAGACATGAATGGAGGGTAGGGAAATAATTGCAGTAAATAGCTCTTCTTTCTGATTTTCACAAGAGTGAAAGTTGAAGTACAGCAAATGGAATAATCTGTTCAGGATTGCAAGCTGAAGCAAAAAAATGTACTCAAGTGCATTGAATTTTCTCCTACTTCTTCCACCTTGGAAATCTGGAGAAATTTTTTTTTCTAAAAATCTTTTGTTGATAAAACGTAGTATGGGAAAATGGGACACGGAAATTTAAATGTAGAAAATTTAGTTTTAGTTTTAGTTATTCCAGAGATTGTGAATGGCAATGGGGAGGAAAGATTAAAAGCATGCTTTTTGCCCCAACTCTTTCTCCCAGAAAGTCTCTGGACTTTCTGTTGCTGTCCAGTGTGGGAAGTGCTATGACTGGTTTAGTGTTTCCAGTCCAGAAGACAAAAAAAACTCTTGCCAGTCTCATAAAAGCATCCAGTTCTTGATAAATTTCTATTACTACTCTGAAGATCAAGTAGGTTTTGGTAATGTGCCTCTGGCTTCTGTAAGCATCAAAGTCTTCTGATTTTTCTCTATGACTAGCGAGATTTTTGCTAGTACTGAACATCAGAGTTACTGAACAGTATGGTGAGAAACTAAATCATATAGTTTGAAATGTCACTGTGAATGGAGCTTTTTACCAGAATTCCAATGTTATGCACCTCTGCTAGAGGCCACAGACCAAAGCTCTTGTGTTTTCAGAGACAGGGTAGCTATCAAGTAATTCTTAAAACTGAAACCAAGAAACGATTTATTCAAAGTTCTTGGTCCATGACCCTAGAAAGGCCAATGGACACAATCAGGAAGAAAAAAAAAATGTGGCTTTAGTTCTGTGTGGACAAGTAAGACACACAAAACCAAGGTTTTGCAGAAGCCCAGAAGAAGCTAAGCAAAGGTGAGAGCTGAAAATCGTTTGTTCATGATTGCCATGTACCACATTTCTACAGGAAATTTTCATATGTGGATCAATTTTCCATGGATGGCCTCAACGACTTGAAAATCCTTTATAGAGCCATTTCCTTCAGAAAAATAGACAAAGACAAAACTTTCCAGGCCTCTTCCTGCCCCACTAAAGGGTAAGCACTTATTCTGAGTGCTATGGGAATAAACATGCCCATATACGCAGAGCAAATAGCACTGGGATCACTCTGAAGTCTGTGTATTTCACACATTCCCTTCACTTCAGGCTTGGCAAAACCCAATAATTTTCCCTGCTTCCCTTCCCAGTATAGGCACAAAATATTCACTGATGTGGGTGAAGACGTGTCAGGAGGCAATGTGTTCATTCCCTCTGCCACAGGGAGTTGTTCTGCGAAGTTGTTAGTCTCTGGTAGCTTAGCTGATTCCTTTCCCTGGGTGTTGCAGGAGCATCCAGAAAAGCTTACAAGATACTTAGGATAAAACCCTTTCCATTTGGCGAATAATCATGCCTGGCTCAGGCAAATTCAGTGGATTTAATGTGGTAAAAAAGAAACTTCCTTTTTCTGAGCTCTCAAGCTCTCTCAAAACAGATTGATCAATAGAGCAACACAGTAAAAGCGAAGACCTGTTTTCAAAGAGGAAAATATCTTGTGAATAAGCCACTGGCCTGAAACTCAAGAAAATGTCTTTGCTTATCACATGTTTGCTGACAGAGAATCTTTGCAAAATGCTGGATTTCCAAGAACAGATTGCTGAACTCCTACTTTCATCTCGGGAAAACTGCAGCCAATAAATCATAAAACCAGAATTACAGAGACTGTTTTGGGGTAAAATCAAAACTAGAATTAAACATTCCACTTTCAGAAGATAAACCTCTAATCCTGGACTATTGGACCAGTGAGCTGTAGCCAATAAATACATTTCACCACTAAAAAACGAAGGGCAAATGATCTGTCCCCACTGAGAAGTCAGATATTCTCCCTTTTGTGCACTGTTCCTGTCGGGGCCCAGATCCAAAGGGGGCTGTGGTCAGATTGTTGTCATATTCAGTTTATTCTCCTCTGAGTTCCTGACAGATCATAGTTAAGAGCAAAACTTTACCTTTTGCTACTGATGAACGTCAAAGCTCTAGGAGCATAACTCTCATTCCAGAAAATACTGAAATAAAGCATGTTGAAATATTGTGCATTTCAACCCCCCTTCTGCTTCTTGTAAAGGAAGGTGAAGGACAATAAAATTAAGAAGACAAGGGACACACAAGCAGATATTTACATAATTTGCTATTATATAATTTGGAATTTGAATCTGATCTGTGATCAGGAAAGATTTTTTTTTTCCCTGGGTAAGATTGTCAGAGAATTGGGAGGTATTTTGCTTTATCAGCCAGTAAGATATAGCTTCTTCCAGAGGTATTTTCTTTTAACAGATGCACTCACAACTAGTTAGTGCACTGGTGATGTCTCTGTCCTCTCCTGATCTCCCTCTGTGGCGCATTCCAATTTTGTGACTGTTGCCTTTAAATAAGTGTAGAGGATAGACAGAAAGACTTTGCAGCTTGTGAAACATAAAATGGATGTTCTGTGACCACCCTCCAGACAAAATGTCTCCCACAGGTTCCTGTGACTACGGGGAAATTATGTCCCAAATTCCTATGCAGCCTTTAAAAAGAAATTTTGAAATTTAAATATTACTTTGTTTTCCATAATTGCAGCAAACAGCTGTGATCAACATTCAAGTAGACCAAAGAAAAAGATCTTCCAGTCTTAACATTTTCCCTATCAAGTTAAACATCCATGATAAATTTCAGATATGTGCTACTCCAGCCCTCTGTATTAGAATTCATTCCATGCTGTGGATTTTAAACTTACACTGACAAATTTAGGCATATTGTATTTTTCAAGACTTGGTGCTTGTTTGTTTCATTCTTACAACTCAGACTCATTCATTTCCAGAGATTCCTCTTCCACCAAGGATGGAAAGGAGCATGAACTTTTCGTAGCAGAGGTCTCTCAGGCATCACATTGAAGGCAGATACAGAAAGAAATTTAAAATTACTTAGGGGAAAAACCAAAAAAGCCTTTGATAGCTCTTAATAACTGAAAATTATCCCAAGTCTGCAAGAACTCAAGTTTTAAAAGGTCTGTATTTTGAGCTTCCTGTTTTCGAATCCCTCTCACAAACATGGAGCCTGGAGTGATGATCCACTGTAAAATATTAATTTCTGGGAAGATTAAGGATAGGTGCCTCTGACGAGAGTTGTATGAAACCCAAAAACCTTTCCTGCTGTGGAGAGATTGCTTAATATCCTACTAAATTATACTCCTGTCTCCAAGTACAACTATTAGAGGTGATTCTTAAAGATATTTGGAGACTATGGTTTACGTGTAAGGCAAACAGATTGCATTTGTAACATTTAACACACAATAACAATAATAAAACACACTGACGTGGGTTTTCTCTGTAAACAGTCTCTTCTGAAGATAGAGCCAGTGAAATGTTTTGAGAACTTTGACATTTATAGCTGTATTTATAATCTCTTTTGGATCATTTCCTCATGGAATCACATGTTTGTGTATTTTAAATTCTCTGGAGAAATAAAAATGTTTAAACAAAATAATGATGTGATAGGCGTTTTATGAGGGTTTGTTCAACACACACACATGTACAAGCAAGGCTGGATTTGTTCTGAGGTAAGTGAGTGGGCGTTTTGTAAGTGGGTATCAAGGAGAGAGCCTTTTGACTGAAATTAGTAAAACGAGAGGAAAAAAGTATAGCCAGTCCTGTACAGACTCTTGGTGTCTGAGAAGTACCGTGGCAGTTGTTACTCTTATTGTACCAATGTATGAAAGAGAGGTAAAGAGAGAGGAGATACACTTATGTTCATATGCATACATACACCTCAACGTGTAAATGAATCCACACAGACACACATCACTTGTATTAGTGCGTAATTCACAGTAGATAATTTATTTGCCAGTCTTTCTACTAATGACACATACGTGAGCAGACTGCTTTTTCCTAAATGTGATTCTCACTCCACAGAATTTGAGTAGGTTTTTTCCTGTATAGTGAGAGCACAGGTAGTTTAGTGAGAATATTTGACACTGAATACACAAGTTCTGGTTGTGCCCCTTCACTATTACTGATCACACAGATTACATGATGGTTTTCCTGTTTCTCAATCGTCAATACCATCATAGCAAAAAGAAAAAAAAAGTTTGTTTCATAGGATGGAAAAAAAAAAAAAAGACGTTTCACAAGGGAAAGTACACATTAAAAGAATAAGACTTGCATTAGATGTGTGTATTTTCCCTGGGTATCCTGACTTTACTTAAGACACCATTGGGTTACATGGTAAGATTATCATCCATGTCCCTCAGCCCACGTGAAAGAAACCAATCATTCCAGTAGGAATAGAGAGGGAGAGGGATAGAGAAACAGCCTACCCAAACTCAGGAAGAAGTCACCCCGGGAGGCCTATGCCGGTGTTGCACAGCTATTTCTCCATAACCCAGCCCTGTATCGCCTGCAGAGTTGGGGGAGGAGGGGAGAAAGGGAGTGGGGGTTGAACTCCACGTTCCAAGAGCAATCACATATCTCAGTTCTTCCAAAGTGCTAAAAATTTGTATAAGCACAGAGAAGCAAGTCCATTTTTAAACTCAAGCAAACGCTTGCCCAGAATGTTTTACAATGCTCAGTTTAGCTTTCTCTTCTATTTTTTCATATTCAAACAGTATCACAAGCGTGTCAGGAGTGTTTCTAAAAAGAAAAGAAGATACAAAGAGCTTGTGAGCCCTGGAAAAATCCTTCTATGTCAGCTTCAAAATTCTCACCAAAGCTGCGTAAGAAGCTTGCTAGAACAGCACCAGATGCTCAAGTGTCTTCACTAGTTGGAAAATGATAGCAATTCAGGAGCTGCACACAGATCCCATTGAAGTCAGTAGAAAGATTCCCACTGATATAAGGAGTCACTAGATGAAACCCCAACTTCTTAAAATAAGTTTCCCTGTGTACCAACTAGAGAAAAAAAAAAAAAAAACAGGTATGGTTGAAAGTAGAGACTGTTCCAGGAGGAATAGTGAGTTTTTCAAGTGTAATAGGTGCTCTTGTAATAAATACCTTTTCTCCCGGGGATTTCACAATACTCAGAAACACAGAGCTATTTGCAACTCTTCCCTGTAAAATACAGAATTCAATTTTACTTTCCTCCAAATGCTGATTTTGCTCTGGGTCCTAGCAGCAAATACGTACTTTGTTATGTGGTACATAGTGAAACCTAGGAAAACTTCAGATAGCAGAGGAAAAGCACCCAAATTTTGGGACAAAACCTGCGCTTATTTAGCATGTTACTGCCTGAGTATGTGTCTTAAAAGACAAGACTTGTGGATGAAGAAAAATTGTCACTAAGAAGTAGTTCAAGGGATGGAATGATTTAAGCAGAGATCTCTAGGGAAAGAAAGAGAAAGCAAAGGGGAGAACTCCAGCATATGAAGCTCATGTAAATAAAGCACTGACCTTTACTTCTGACACTCTGTTTCAAGTCCAGCTTTCTCTCTTAAGAGGAACTAGACAAAGGTTGGTTGGGAGGTTTATTCCCCTGGGACCTGTGTTAGGCCCATCAGCCATCCCAAGGGAAACAATTTGAAAGGTCACAACATAGCTGCTGGCTATCTCTTAGCTGTGGAAGGGCCCCCAAACTTCACTTGTTTATAGAGTCCTCCTGATGATTGAAAACCATCATTTGTTGTTGGTTTGACCTCTTAACACATTCTCATCTTGGTTCCAGAGCATTCAGAGACTAGGGAATTCCATGCTGAGCCAGAATGAACACAAAGGTATCTTTTGGCAATAGCTTCTCAGCTGTATCCTGCTAAGTACTTTTTGCAGTCTGTAAGCTGAAACCATATTCCTTCTCTAAACTGCTGCCCCACTACAGGTATTTGGTTACTGATGTTCCCAGTTACTCTTTAGAAAATAAACCCAGTCCACCAGAGTTTTATAACAGATTAGAAAATCCCGCTGTAGTTCTCAGATAACTGTAGGTAGTCATGGAAAGCGTGTCAAGGTAAGAAAAATAATTCATGTGACTCATGGAGATATTTAATATTTTTAGAGGGCACATCACATGCTTTAAAGAGGGCTTCATACACCACCATCCGATAAAAAATATTTTCTGAAGCCATATTCTTTTCCTTACCTTCTAACCATGTGTCACATTTCTCTTTTCCTTTGTCTATTTTCTCTCTTATATTTCTTTCTTCCATTGTGCTCATATCCTTCTTTTCCTTATCTGTTCATCCACAAACAAGGATCTGTCACAACAAATTACATATTTTTGTCAGAGAACACGCAGTTGGCTAAAAGAAGATGTCTTCCTTTGGTTTTCTCATGGCCAGATCTATGTGTGCTGAGTGACACAGAGATTAAAGGCCAAAAATACTTTCTATAAGCCACAAGACTGTATGCAGGTTTTATTAGAGACCTAAATGTTTCAGGATTGCAAACTTCATTCTCCAACCGCATCACTGACCAAGAGAAAATATCCCAAGCTTTTTTAACTAGAATATATGTACTCAAGTGTATCATAAACGACTCAAGTAAGTGAATCAATAAGCATGGGGGGTTTTCATTTATGGATAGAAAGAACTAATCGGTAGTAATATGATTGTTCTCTGTAGAAAATGGGTAAGGTATAGAGTGCTGCCATTGAGACGTAGGCAGCATTAGTCACTGTCAATATTCTCAGAGAGTTCTACTCATTGTGATGAAGCTTTATAAATCTTTGTCATGTCTTCAGTGCAATAGACACCCAAATCTACTTACATTTCAGGTAACGTATTAACATAAATAGCCAAGTACCAAATAGGATATCTGACAATTTCCTTTAAAAAATGGGGGTTAGATTATTAGGTGACATTGGGCTGTATTATCTTCCATTTTTTTCTTCAATGATCACAGGGAAGACAAGCATATTTAAGAGATACTCATGGATGGCATTAAAAGTAGATTGAACAGTCAAAAAAATATACATCTTTTAAACATGGAGTTCATGTCTCTCCTGTATTAGAGGCTCTTGTCACCTGAATTCTTGCTAAATGTTATTCAAACAACGTGTTTCTTCTTAAAGATATTTATTGTATCCCAGCTGATCATACTCTTATGAATCTATTCTGGGTCTGATCCCCTTCAGTTGTCAACTGACACAAACCTGTTAATGATAAATAAATTTACACTAACTGATGTTTTGCCCCCTTCTTATCCAAGGCTTAGACAGTTGTCTCTTTCTGCACCGATCATGGCAATGTCTAGAAACTGATGTCCAAGAAGTAAATGAAAATAACTCCCAATGTCTGGTCTAAGTTACTTTTTGAGCCATGTTGCAGAACGTTCAGATTTGGTCCCAATTAGTAACAGTCACAAGTGCTATAAAAATCCACCTACAGTGTCAGTACACGATTGAGACTGGCCTTTGTTGTACATTGCACATCGATTCTCTGATATTATCTCTTTCTCTCCCCTCTCTCCAGCTCTGTCTTTTCAGGCAAAGCTACCCACATCTTAAACATCTTGAAATGTCATCAATGGAGTACTTCTCACTATGAAAAGAAGATGAGCTAGTGAGTCAATATATTCTTTTCAGACTATAGCAAGTGCCTGGCCCCATCTGTCAAGGACACACAGTGTATATCTCTCAGTCCATTTTAGCTTTAAAATATGATTTTAACAGACGGTCCCAGAAGCAAAAGGATTTGACCCATTGCCCCACAGGCCTGAGATAAGGCATGTACTGATGAAGAATCATGAGCTAAGAAAAGTAAATCTAAGTAGACATTGTGATTTCTTTCTGGGAAAAAAAAAAACAAAACCAAAAACAAAACAAGAAACAACTTAATATTTTTTTCACTATTAATTTTTGACGCCAATGTACCAGGAGGTACATTGAGGCCTTTTAATTTTTGAGGCCAATGTACCAGGAAGCAACTATGTGATTCAGGACTTAAATAAGATGCAGTGATAAATACCTAGAGAAACTGTGCAGTGAACACATCTAACTGTGTGCATGCAGAAGGAGGCAGAGAGATAAAAAGTGTGTTTGTACAATTATACTTATGCCCAAAAGTAATTACTGTGTGGCCTGCACTCTGGGCTGAAGGACAAAAATAATCATGTGTTTTTCCATAAAAATAATAAGGTAATTACTATGTAAACACTATGTCACTACATGGTAATTATTGCAGGCCAGGTTCTGCTCCCTGTATTCATATTGACTTCTGCTACCAGGTGAACTGGCCCCCACCACCTTAATACCAAAGTGACTGTTTGGAAGCCATGTACCGAGTATGAGTAAAGGTGACAGCCTTGTGTAATTAAATGGTCAATGAGCAATTACTATGTAAGTACAGCATAATGGAACTGTGCAAAATAATCTCTAAGCAGAGGAACAAACACATTTAAATATTGCATTATTAGAGTCAACCTGCCCTGCTTCTCTTGTCAGTAAGAAGGTTTCCTTGCACAGGAAAAATATGTTGTTCCCTTTCTGTGCCCCTTGAAAACAATTCTTGGGTTAAAGAGCAGAATCATAACAAAACCACAGAAGCCAAAGAGGCGTGAGAAAGGGTACACTCCTCCCTTCACCACTCTGTTGACCAGGTATGAGTATGCTGGTAGAGCCATCTCTGAGCAGAAGCCAGCCCTGCCCATGAGCAGGAAGGACACTAAGTGGGTGTCATTCAAAATCTTGGGTTCCAGTCTGATTTCTGTGAGATACTCCGTCTGAAAGCTATTCCAAATGCTCTGTGCAGTCACAAGCTCAGAATCATCAGGGATGCTACAAGACTGAAATTTATTGCTTAAATGTCAAACACTGGGGAGCTGCACAGACAAAAATCCCATCCATATGAAGAGTCTACCTTCATTTCAGTGAGTCTCAAATGTGTTCAATTGAGCTTTTCAATACTTGTGATAAATATAGTGCCCCTATTCTTATCTGATGATTGCTTTTGAGGATCCCAAAGAATTAGGAGAAGTTTAGTGATCTTGGTGATACTGTTCCTGCTCTTATTAAAATCAATAACAACACACCTTTTGATGTAGTAGTAACATAGTCGTGCCATAGATTTTATAATATGCTGAGAAAGAAGGTATATACCTTATGCTTTTTCCAGTTAAAAAATAATGGTTTTCCTCAGGAGCAACAGGAGTGAACCCCAAGTCCCAGCTATAAGATCAGGTTCCAGTTGGTCTAAGAAGGCAAGCTTGGTTGCTAAGAAGCTTCTTGAAATTTGATGATGTTGTTACCAAAGCAAGAGGAGTTGTACCCACTGATGTCAGTGGTATGCCTGAGCCAGCACCCCATACTCCCCACGCTGGACCATGCAACAACAGCTAGTTGTCAGAGCAGACAAAATGAACAACCAAGAGGCCAAAGACCTCTTACCACAGAACAGAGACATTATAGTGTCTAATTACCAAAGTGTCCTAAAAGGTGTTTGTATTTTCTGAAGCATTCTGTCACAAGACCATCATCAGGCTCATTATAAATGTAACCCACCAGCATCTAATTGGTATTCCAATATCTTTGAGCTGTGACCTAGAAAGAAAGAGCAGAGCAGAAGAAAGTAGTACAGAAAAAAATTTGTCGTGGTCTTAGAGTAGTAGGGTAAAAGCCTGTTCCTATACTGTACATGCATAGACAGCTCTTTCTCAGCTGCAATTTAATGTCGCTATACCTTCGATTGCAATTACATTGAATCACATTGCAACAAATCTTTGTAATGCCAATCCCATCTTTCCACCTCATTGACAGCTCTGGAGATGCATCTGAAATTCATAGTAGCCTCATAGCCTATGGCAAGAGAAATCCATGCTGCTAAAATTTTATTTTAGAATTCAAGCTGGTTTCTCTCAGTCTAGGATGCTCTGGTTTTAATCTTTTGCTGCCTAGCACAGTGTATCAAAATAACCAGCCAATATTGTTAAACTGTCAGGGGTCTTCACTGCCGCTGAATTTTACCAGTATAAATAAATATTGTAACTTAAGGAAAAAAAGAATCCCTCTGGACAGAATTTTTAACATTAATAGAATTAAGAGGAGAGGGAAAATGTGTATAAACTTCAACTTGACAACAGCCTTCTCATTTCCTTTTTTTCTTTTTTTTTTTTTTTTTTTTTTGGTACAGAAAGAAAAGGCTTGAGTGGAATATTCAGTCTGATTTACTGCTCAGGCTGATAGGGACTCCAGGCTGGATCCCAAAATTTGAACAACGTTCAAAGGGAGAGATATTTAAAAATCCCAGAAAAAGAGATATTTCCAAATTAATGGCATTGCCCAAATGCCTTGGCTCCTTGCACCCCACCAGGAAGGTTTATTATTTTCTGGTAAAATGTTGCTTGAATGGGGAGTGGTAGTCAGTGATGCGTCAGTGCTGCTCTTTGAAGACATTAAAAAGCTGAATGCACAACAAAGAACAGATGTTCCAGCATGCTTTATTTATGCACCCATCAGCAATCTTCCAATGACCACAAAACACAAGCTTTTTTTTTTTTTTTTTTCTTTTTACTCCTCACAATATTATTTTCTGATCAACTCACACTCTATTTTTCCTCCAGCTGAAGGCTTCCGTGAATTGGTGTGTGTGTCTGTGCATGCACGCGTTCGTGTGCGAGTGTGTGCCTGTGTGCGTGCGCCTGCCTGTGTACGAGCGTGTGTGTGTGTGTGTGTGTGCTTGAAAGTCTGCTTCCATCAAAAGCAGCCTTCCATTGAACTGTCGAACAGGTGTGGATTCTGCAATTAGATCACATTTCAGAGAGAGAGAGACACTGAGGGCAATAATGGCGGTGAATTCTTCATAGTCAGATGCAGCACCATAGCGACCAGTAACAATGAAGAATAATAGGTATTAGTATTAGGGTGATTATTTTTAGTTTATAGAATCATTTGATTGAAGACTGCCATAAGGCACCGTTAACGTGTGCGCAGCGCTTGCCAGCTGTAGAGCAAACTTGTTTTACTGGCACTTATCTCAAATTCTCATCTCTCCCCCACCCTCTATGCTCACAATTGGAATGAAAGTAGCGATTAGGAAGTGAGATGCAATGCAGATTAAATGTTATGATGGACTAAGATCCTGATAGGTTATTAAAACTCAGTTGCATTTGGTATTTTAAAGGCATAGTGTTTGCATATTTTTTTCACCGGTCTACTTCTTTTGAAGATAGATAAAACAAAGGGAACATTTTAAAAATCCATTCATAACCAGGAGGCTTTTTAATAGTGAGCTTCCAAATTTATGACCTTTCTGTGTGTGTTTTACACCTGCGTGTTGTAAATATATATTAAGTATGGAGCAACTGTGTTACCAGTACCCGTGGATCTGATTTAAACAGAGCTAAGGCCTCCGCAGCGCAGTGGGCCAGATCCTCAGCTGATGTAAACTGGCATCTCTCCACCGAACTCAGAGGTGCTACATAAAGTTGTACCAACAGAGGATCTGCAGCGAGGGGACAATGACAGCCTTAATTTGGAATTTCCCTGCATCTGTTGGTATAAATCAGAGGCCTAACATTATTGTCACATAATATTCTGGTGTAGCAGAGGTGCTGTGAATTTTTAAACACGGAGAGAACTGTTGATCTATTGTTCCTCTCGCACCCTCCTCCCTCCCTGCTTTTGGCTGGCACTGTAAGAAAGCAAGAGTATAGCAGCCTCGGACAACATGGAAAATTCCAATCTTTATTCTTAATAGATCTTGATATAGATGCTCTGTTTTTTCCTTAGGCACAGAACATGGTTCTTTAGAGACCCTCATAAGAAAAATAACTTTTCCCCCGATGTCACCTGGTGTCATAAATATGCCGTAATTCCTTCTGCAATAATAATTGCTATTAACAACAGTAATAGAAGTAACAGTATTTGATAGCAGCAGTATTTGATAGTGTCCAAAAAGCATACTGATGGCTTTATCAGAGAGGTGAATGTTGTAATCTATTTTTTCTAGACTAGGTAAATAAAGACTAAGTCTCACTCAAAGACTTAGCATGCACTATGGAAATGTTGCATTCCAATTTCACTTCCCTTTGCTTTGTTAATTATAATTATTTTTCAAAAACATTAAAAATATTTTACAAAATGCCTTCCATGTTAGATCATGCATTTGATTCCATGAAGCAAGAATGGCATTATTACTTTTTTCCTTGACATTATGACAGTGTCTATGCAGATGTTGCAATACCAACTTTTCCACATGATTCTGAATTGCAATCATACTGTGCATTGACATACTGTTCCATTTATTCATCTGATTGAATACTGCCACAAGGCACAACTAATGTATGTTAACAGTGCACAGTATTCATAGCCTAGTGTTCCTTCTTCACAAAAACACTGGTAAATGCAACACAGGGTGCAAACTAAAAATCACGTGCTGAATTTTGGCAAAGCTTGGCGTAAAAACACCTCCAAAAGTTACATCCTGTGATGTAAATCTCAGTACGCTTTATATAAGTCACAAACACAGCAACAGGAATTGGTAGTGTATGTGTGCACACATAGTGTGCACTGCCAGTAATAAAATCACTATTGAAAATAGTATTTCACATGTGTCTTAGCTTCTTTCTCTATACAAACCATTTGGCTTTTTTCTGCTATTCTTTTCTTCATTTTTTGTTTCAGTTGGGGTTGATGGTTGGAAAGGCACAGTGCTAAATCCACTGTGGTTTTTTTTCTTTACACTCCTCAAAAATATGCCATAGTAATTTAATATGCTTTAAAATTTCAATGCTGATGAGGAGTTGTATGCCATTTTTTAGCCCACTGAACAAAAGGCTTACTGAGTCACACATAGCCTATTCAAATAGGAAACGCAGATGCCTGCTAATTTATCTTCTCACATAAAGTCCGTTTACCAATCCATACAAGAATTGCCCCCATGTCTTTGTAGTACTGCAACCAGAACGGATGCTGTCACTCAGGGGGGACATGTGACCATTAGTGCCACCTCCTTGGGGAGCTCTTTAGCATACTGTCCTCCACTGCTGTAATTAAAACTAACAAGAGCAGTCTACAAAGGAAAATAAGAAAATGCAAGGAGAGAAACCTGCATATTACAGCTTGCAGGAAGCCGGAGAAAAGAAGTTGAGGGAACATTCCTATACATTCCTGACATGCAGAGGAACACCAGATTACTATGAAGGTTATCAGGGAGGAGAAAAATACATAGACAGGACACACCACTCATTAGGTGAGAAACTTATTCCCAAACCATTAGTTTAAGAACATACTGGTTAGAGAAAAATACTTATTTCTTAAAGGAAAAGGAGAGGAATGCTAGATATGCCCTGTTGAACTGATAGGAATAAATAGAATCAAAATCCCAGTATTTCTCTACTTCTGTCAAAAGGTGATGCTAAAGAAGAAACCAGACATTATAATTAGGGTGGGGTATTTTCCCCCTGAGAATAATTTAGCCACGAAATATGCAGTTTGAGGCTGACCACAACTACCCACATAATTAGTTTAAACTCAGTGAATAGTTTCAGCCATAAAAAGACTCAGAAATAGATGACGAAGTTAAGACTCTTAAAATACACTGTTTTAATAAACAATATTTTGACATTCTGTTTTGGAACATTTTGTTTTGAAATGTAGCGAATGAGATTTTTAATGGATCAAAAAATAAGATAAATTTTATCTTGGATTAAAATGAGGCAATTTTTATTTTCCAATTCATACTGAAAAAAGGCGGGGCGAGGCGGGAGAGGGGGCAATCTGCTCCTGGTCAACTGGAAATATATTTTTACTCCTGGCTTTGCAACTCATCCCCTGGATCAAAACTTGTTTATTTGCTTCTGATGCAACTTGAAGATGCAAGCTTGAAAGAGGACATAGCTTTTCAGAAATGCCCTCTCCTGCATCTCTTTGAATAAGTGATAACGGCTTCACCTGAGAAAGCAAAGGATAGGTGCAGGAGCTGACATGAGAAGACAAGTGTCTCTGGTGTTTGCTCAGTTTAAGAAAAGCCTCAATTCCACAGCTGTGGTGATGAAGTTCTACAGCATCTAAACCAAGGGCAGAAGGCAGCAATGGAACGAGAAGCTTCTGAAAGCTGCAGTTTGCTTAGCTAAGTCTTCCGTTTCCACCTTATTCTGACAAACTCCCATTGGGATTTGGCAAGAGTCCAGTGGTTATGGGATTAGTAGGGAGTACCCTTGTTAAATAGTGTTTTATATAGCACAGGTGATATTTCTCCTCTAGGGATGGGACACCTAACCCACATATCTTCTTGTAGACCTAGTTCTTACAGTGGTTTTTCACCACAGTGCTATATATAAACGCAGATGAGATAAGTTTGCAAAGAGCTCACTTGGAGAAAATGGGACCACTTGAAGGATGACTGACTTATGACAGGCACTTAAGATCTTGTCTGATTTAAAGTAACTTGTCATAAGCTAGATCTCTGAGAACTGCTGGGCTGTTATCACTGTCATAGTGGTCAGGAGTGTGCTGGGTTTTCAGCACTCTCCAAATCCTATGTGAATATGTCTGAGAAGCAAGATATATTTATAACACCAGGTACAAGGAAGGCAGCTGAACTCCAGCATTGCTTCAGTATCAATGACTTGTACCAATGTCCAAAGCTTAATAACAGCATGAAAATGCAATGTATTGGTGGTGGAGAGAAGAAAGGAAGAGGAAGAAGGAAGGAATGAGGTGGCTAAAGAAAGAATAGCAGATCTCATGAGAAGGCGTGCAATGCATCTTGGTTTTGGCATTGCAACTGGGTAGGGTAACTGGAACTGTGTCTGGTAATATGGAACTAGACCTCATTGCAGATGATCCCTGAGGAGTATACGGAGAAATGAGAGGTGTATTGTGAGCACATCATGACCAAGAGTCAAGCTGTCTGGGCCATAACAGAGACAGAATTTCACTAGAATTTCATCTCTTCAGCTTTCTCTTCAGTATTTTTAGATAACCCCTGCAAAGGAATAAGCAGAAAAGGTGTCATTGTTCTAAAATTAAGTATATTTTTTTCGTGTTCTTCTTTTCTTTTTTTCTATGTGGAAACACGTGGAAGTAGAAAACCGAGGCTGCCATGATTTTTTTTTTTCTTGATGATAGCATTGTTTGATAAGCCTCATTGCTTTGCTGGTGCCTAGAAAATTAATTCCTTCTAACTCACAGATGAGTTGACCTTTGGCTGAACCAGTCTGCTGTCATTTTAGGATGCCATTTTTTATTTATTTCAGGACAGATTCTACCATCTTTACTTTTGCTACAAAGTACTTAATATTTCATGGTGTCCCATCAAAAATATACTACTTAACGTGAATAAATGGACTTCCTAGTTGTTATTTTGAGGAAGCACTGCTTTAGTTGCTAAGCAGTTAATTTCTTGTTCTAAAACAGATCTGGTGCATATAGACACACTTGCACTTTATCATCTACTACCTCCCAAAATAACTTGATACCTCCAAGAACACTGCAAAAATGTGCTCTATGCCCAAAGGACTTGTATTTTGTGTTAAATATACAATGCTAGAGGTGAATCTGAAGAAACAAGCTAAGAAAGGTCTGGGTCACCACAGTGTAGCCACATGGCCACTTTTGTGCCACATGCAACATTATTCTGCTTCTAGTCAGGCAAAATATGTGCCTGCAGGAGGTACTGCAGGAGGTACTGAAGGGAACAGAAACATGGGAGAGTAAGAATGGAAGTAAGAAAACATGGTGAAAACAATGTTGAGAGAAAATGATGACATCCACCACTGTGAGAATAATATGCTGTGAAGTCAGATAAAAGAATTTGCCTGTTTGAAGTCAGAGGTGTTGACTAAATGCACTTAAGATGAGCAGAACATGGAGCAGCAGTAGAATACCTGATAAACAGACAAAACCAGCCACCTGGCACTTTAAAGACCTGCTATAATTACTTTTATTTCACACTAATAATAAAATATGTAGAAATGTTCTATATTATTTAGGTTTGTGATGTATCATTTGTGAAAACATGTAATACCCCAAAAGCTCTGCTAGCCACGTGTCATTTGAGAGGTAGCTTTTAGCATTGACACACATTGTTTTCACAGCTCACATTATTAATGTGATCACCCTCTAACAGCTGTCTCATGAATCACCACAACCTGACTCCTTGGCAATAAAAGCAGTAATCCCGACCTGTCACCATTTCACCATCACCATCACAAACTTGGATATCATATGCCTGGCTGTTGTGCTGTGCAGTCTGGCATGGTGTGCATGTACGTCATGTCTGTGATGACAGAGAAAGTTTGAATTAATAAATCCATTATGAGGAGACAACATGAAGGGGATTGCCACAAACATATGTGTATTGACATTTAATCTTCCCCCATCATATTTATTTCCTGTACATGACCACAAAAATCAAATACATACAAATAGAGTAGAAAAAGGAGGCCTGTGGGTCCTGTGCAATAGATCTGGTTTGACACAAAGCACATGCTCTCTTTACTAGCAAGAGATAAACCTAACACTTACCGAGGATGCAGAAATTTAGCTCTCTGGTTGCTATTTCCAGAATACCATTGATGGACTCTATAGAATCCCAATTCACAATTTTTTTTTGCAGGGAAATTATGAGATACTGAGATTGCAGTGGAAAAAAAAAAAAGTGGAAATGAAAAAACACAAGAGTTTCTTAGAGTCACTGGAGAAGACCTGAGGCAATAACACTTTTTTTTAATCTGGATCAAGAAAACATGTAAACTTTTTTCTCCCACTGAGAGACAGTGTGAGTTCTGGAAAGCAAAAAAAAAAAAAAAAAAATCCCAGTCCAAGAATACTCAAAAATTTTGAAGATGCTTGGGATGAAGATTTTGCTATCTATCCTGAGGATGGAGCATCCTTTATGTCAGTTGGTGTTGGTTTATTCCATCCCCAGGCTCAGTCCTCTGTCACTTGCAGGATGAAATAGTAGGTCATCCATATCAACTTCCAAATTTTATTTATTCAGAAGCAGTTAGGTTTTATGATTTAAGGCTCTTAATAGGTGCTGGAAACTTTTGCAGAAGTAAAATGATTGATGAGCAGTAAGGAAATGTATTGCTTTATAGGCAATTTAGATTTTTTGTGGAAAAGGTTCCAAATTATTAATATAATCCCCTACATGTAAAAATGGGGTTCAAAGTCAAGATATATGATGCCCAGAGGTGTACAAATCTGCATACACTGACAGCTTTGTTCACCAAAAAAAAAAAAAAGGAGGTGTTTTTACTGCATGAGCAGTACCCCAAAAGTACCCAGTTCCAACGAGCCATTTTTTGGAAAACATACTGTGGTGTTTGTTCAACTGTATTGTAAAAAGAAAGGAAATAAGAGCAAAGCAATTAAAGGAAAATGAGAAGATTGTGAGCTTTCCCTGTCTAATAATACATACTTTCTCTTCTTTCCCTCCTCCCCCCAGACAGCTAAAGTAACTGGCAGGTGCAGTATTACTCTGCAGATGGACCAGGAGTGGCACACATACAGTTATATATGCCTGGCACACTTGTATTTCCTGCTTTATATCACATGCCAGCTAACCAGGCAGAAGCCAGATTTGAGAGGACATCCCCAACAGTTGTGCATGGAGAGGAACCAGTCTACTGGCAGTGCACTATTAACCCTTCTCCAAAAATAGACTGTGCACTTAAGCCAGGGCAATAATTCCCATTTCCCCCCATCTTTTCACTGTCACTCTTTGTTTCTCTTTCCTTCCTTGTCATAACAAAAGTGGAGATGATTTTGGATGGGGTGAGTGGGCACAAGTGATTCTACAGCACTGACTTGCTCCAGACTTCTCACCAATTTCACACTATTCTTTGAGGTCTCCCAATCCTAAACCAGCTCCTTGTAGTTTGGGGGTGGGGGAGAATAAAGCAGGTGGAAGGGGAGGAAAGGTGAGTGATGCTCCTGTTGCTGTTCAAAATGATCATTGTATTTTATATAAATACTACCTAGCCACAAAAATGAATCTATGCTTTCATGGGAAAGACCCAAATTTGCTCATAAACTAACTCCCTGATCACATTTATAGAAGGTCTTTTGGCATCTAAAGATGCAACTGATTATTTAGTAGGGTTTACCAAACCATCTAAATGTAAATTGAGACATAAGAGTCGAAGTTTGTGGGGATCACTTAAAAAATCACCTGTCTTTAGGAACAGTGACTATTTTGCTTAATATCTTCTCCAACACTCTTCTTAATTTCTGTAATTTGGGGTGGGGAGGGGAGGGAGGAGAGAAAGGAGGGGGGGAATGGACAACATGACTGCCGTGTGCATCTGTGAAAACAGTGGCAAAATGGTGGGCTACGTTTACTAACAAAGGCACTGGAAAGCCAATGTCACCAGCTCACTGGAAGTTCTCCATCCTTCAGAAACCCTAAGCAGTGGAGAATTAGTGGACCAACTAACTCTCAGAGACCCCCCACTCCCCCACTGAAAGGTGGAACTAAGAAGAAAATAGGAAGACCCAGCAGGGATGCTCACAGGCATCTCAAAGCAAACTCAACTGCCCTTTATGTGACATAAACTCTTTGGAAAGATGAGCTCTCTAGAAGGAGAATATTTAAGGAAATATCCCACCAATGCAGGCTTCAGCCAGTCTCAAAGCAGAAGAGATTCTGCTCAAAAAACTTAGCACTACAATTAAGAGGAAAAAAAAAAGAAAAAAAAAAGGCACAAAAACTTTGAACATAGCAATAAAAAAAAGAACAAAACAAGAGCAAAATTGGGTTCCTTTAAATACTGACATTTATCACACCATGGGATTTACTTTTACTGCAGTATTTAAAGGATTTCCTACTCTTAGACTTGGGAATACTGTAAATAGCACAGTAAATTTAACTACTATGAGCAGTAAATGTCAAGATTTTAATGGTGCCTACTGTATGCCAGTTGGTTATACAGTCACCCATATGTGTTAACATGTAAGACCTGATTCTGGTCTCAGTTATACCTGTGTAAACCAGGAATAAGTGCACTTAATTCAACAGAGTTACCATCACAGGAAACCTAAGTGAAATCAGAATTCAGGTTTGTATCCAAAATCTAGTTTGGAAGAAAAGCATTTGTCTAAATCCTGATTGCTTTCATCAGTTCTTTCCAGAAAAAAAAAAAAATCCTCATTGAAATCAAAGGACTGAGATGGTATGTCAGGATCTAAAATTCAGTTCCCATCACAGGGGTGCTAATCATGTGGGCAAAGACTGGCCCACATAAATGCCTTGTTTGGCATTTATCTGTCTCATAGATAAGAAATTTATGAGGGCAAAACTGATGCTTGTTCTGTCAGAGTAAGTTTCCACCTCAATACACCATCAATTAGGGTATCACACAAAAATTCATTTCTACTGTACCCAGAGGATTTCTTTTTCCCTCTTTAAGCTTGAGCCATACAATACTCCAAACAACATTCTTGTGCTTTACTCCACCCTACTGCTTCTTTCCATAAAGCAGCATAAGGCCATGGAGGATACTACAATCATGTGCACCCAGGTGCCACTGGCTGAGGATGCAGTTCTGGGAAAAAAGTGTGCTTAAGTCTGTTTAATGGACCAAAACCACATTGAATTACAGCTCTGTGAAGGCAAAATTTTCTTTTATATCACAAGAGCTTTTATCAGAAACATCCTCTGAGGTCAACACCAAAGACAAGCCCCTTGCAGTTGATTCTTGGAGAAACGCCATCCAAAGCCACCAGCCCCTACCTGCAACCCTCGTGGGATGTCACATGTACTCTTATTCCCTGCTGCCTCCCAAGCCAGCAGCCAGCAGCACACACTCCCTGTGAGGTTTCCTTGAGACACATCACTACAACAAATGTCCAGCCACGCTATAGGTAACAAAACAGAAAATAATTTTGAAGTATCTTAAACTCTTAAAACATGCTTTGGCTTTCTCAGAAATATAGTTTTTTCTCTGTCATTAAACAATAGATGTTAGATGCAGTCTTGAGATTTGATTCCAAAGTTTTGGTATGGCTAACCACATTTGCTTAGACATACCCCAGTTCTATTACCCAACAGAGGTTATTTCAGATCCTTCTATTTTCAGTCTGCCACACACTAAGTACTCATCAATTTATGACACATAGTTACATGGACTAAGATAATGGTAATTATATCTCATACTTCAAAGCAATTACCCAATGAGGTGAGGAAGGGCTCCTTCTTCCACATTTCACAATAGAGTATTTGCAGCACCGAGTTATTCACCTTTCTGAGATGCATTAGCTATTGGTCAGAGTCAGAAGCAAGATACCAGATTTAATGGATTAAAGGTCTGATCCATTATCACACATCTTATAATTATCCAGAAGCATAAGTCTTTACAGTAATTAATCAGTAAGAGATTAGTGAATATTCCCAGTGGGAAGATACTAAGTCTGAGAAATAAGTGCAGTTTGGTGATGTCCTTAATTAGATATTGACTCATTATCCAGAACGCTTGTGTTTTTGGACATGATGGACACATACCAAAAAAAATCATATTTGCTTGCAGTCCTTAAAAAATATAGGGTAATTATTCCAGACATTTACAAATGAAATCTATAGACTCTGTGCTAGGGGATTCTGTTTTCAGCTTCTTTGAGGTATGGATATACATTTGTGGCTACTCTGGATGCAGCCAAAAATGGAGAGGGTGGTTGTGAGCAACACAGCAGTTCTGCCACTCTAACCCCTAGAGGAGCTCAAAATCAGAGAAAAGGGGGTTCCCAACCCTGTTACAGGGTCTGGACCAATCTGCCAATGCGTGGATGGCTGGGCAGCCTCAGTGCCCATCTAAGGAAATCTGAAGGACCAGGAAAGACATGATGAATACATGTAAACAGGGAAAAATAATTCCCTCTATTTTCACTTCTGACTGTTAAAAGATTGCAATGCCACATGAAGATATTGTGGGGTTTGTGCCCCTAATTGCCCTAATAGTCAGCAGTTGCCCTCTGTGAAACAACCCAGTCTCCACATTTTGAGCCCAACACCTGCAAACATCAGAACCGGGAGTCCAGTGAGACCTTACCAGTCACTGATTGGAGGTGGGATTTCCTTCTTATGAGTTTCCTGTATCCTATCCTAATGCAAGGACTATTGCATTGGATTAACTCAGCTTTGGCTTTCCCACTCGCAGGGGTTGAGCAGAGAGTCATCCCTACCTATGCACAAATTCTCAGAATCCTGTTTTTCACCCCAGTACCTATGAGATATCATCCTATTAGGTCTAGCCACGGAGCACATGACTTTTCCATAAAAACAGAGGTGTTAAATCTTTCCTACCAATATCCCCCTTAATATTAGTTTTATTTGGGATCTTTACACAAGGCAACTCGAAAGGAAACAGGTTTTCTTATTTCACAGCCCCTAAGGAGCCACAGAGCTAGAAGTGCGTCTCGAGCCTCCTCCACGCCTTGTCTCACTTGCAAAGGAACGGGCCAACACTGTGATGAGGTCTGTTAAAGGCTCCCTCAGCTCTTTAGTCGCCTCCTCTCATTCCTGACATCGCGTCCCCTTCTGTGTGTGGCACCATCGCACATTTCCTATACTCCAAATAATTTCTCACTCCTCCCTCAACTCCCTCCTTTGAGGAACCTTCCTTCCTTTTTCTCCTCACCAGTCATGTCATCTCTCCCCCCTCCCCAGAGCTATGAGCTTCTTGGAATGAGGAATATGCCGTATTCTCAAAGTAGTCTATAAACATGTTTAATAACAATCTTTTTCAACCCTTGATCTTTTCTGGATGAATCCCACTTAATCCTCACTGAGATTTTTATGAATGGTTTTTCCCTATCCTTCAAAAGCAACATCTTTCTGCTAATATTTTTATGTCAGCAACTAAGTGGGAGATAGACTGTGGCTGCTAAAAATAAGGAATAAATGACAAAAAAAACACTAATTACCCAGATCAAAACAAAATCTGGAGAAGTGAGTCATAACTCAAAAGAAAGCAAAGAATGTCTTGCTTTTTCACTGGGAAAGGAAAAACTACAGAAAATTAAATTCTGCTCCACTTACACTTAAGGGATTATTGTCATCTTTAAGTTAACCGAACTAGATCTTACTGCAGCTCACACTTCTAGACTGCAAGTAAGAAATGAAAGATGTCAGTAAAACACACACGAGTTGCAAGGCAAGAAAGGCAAACAGCTTGAGCTTTGGAAATGAAAGAGATGAAATTGCCACACTACTAAATAAAAGGATTAAATCAAAGCAGAGAATACAAACTACTTCAGACTATGCAAAGCCAGTAAGATAGTACAACTGGTGGAAGGCTGTCTGCTTGTACATTGTGCCAGTTACTGAACTAGCATGCACCAAAATAATTTGTAAATAGATATCACTTGCTTAGAGTTCTTATTTTAAGGAAAATTTCAGTAGCATGTAAACTACAAATACTTCTGGATTCGTCTTTGATGAGACTGCACTGCAGTATTTGGAACTAAGACTTACGCATTATTTAGTGTTTCAATGGTGGAAAAATACTTTCATAATATAGTAACTTAGATGTCTGAGATAATGCTCATGGGTCAAGTTCACAGATGATGTGAAGAATGATGTAAGATATAGATGAGACCTCCCATATCTTACTCCTTCTGTAGTTTTTCTTAATACAAATCAACCTTTTCTAATTTACTGATTATTGAATTAATAGCCCTTTAAATGTGTCTGTATGCATGTAGGTGCTTTTTTTTGCTATTATTAAAGGGTTCATGTAGGTCTTCTGTCCCAAGATAGTGTTGGATGACTTCAAAGTTGAGAAATGATTGAAACCTGTTCATCAAAATGTCACTTAAAGCAATCTATAATCAAAAATCACTTCTATCTATTATTTATTTAACAGTTTATGGAAAACGACAATTTCATGGAGCTGGGCAATTCTCTGAGATTAGCCCCTCAAGAAAAATAGGCCCACAGTTCATAGATTGTTGGAGAGGAGAGTGAACACAGGCTAAATAAACTCACTTAGCACACAACAGCTATACCCACCAGACCACAATATGGACTACATACTGTTTGTAGGCTATTTATACGTGCCTTTACTAGATATATATATCTTTCACTTGCTGAATCTTTGTCTGCTATGCACTCAGTGATTTAACTGTTATCATTACAAACATTTACTCCTTCTCTAATATATTATCAAAATGCATCAATTTTCATAATAAAGCTTTGCCCCTGATATAAATAGTTTATTCTTGCAAATAACAAAAAATAGGAAGAATTAAATGGGTTTTTTAAGAGATTATATACACTGAGAAAGATCAAGGGCATGATCAGTTTTAAAAAGAGTATGCTCCTGCAACCCAGCTTATGTTTTTTGAAACCAGGGTTCGTTGATTCCATTCTGCAAGTGTGCAATCTGTCTTTAAAACTAACTTGGAGAGTGCTTCCGAATTGGCAGCTTAAATATCAGCTACAAAAGGCTGTCCCATCATTGAAAAAGAAAACCTCGGTCCTGATGCCCTGTCTGTTATGCTCCGTTAAGGAAAACAGCTCTGTAATGAAGAACCTCTAACGCTGCTCCATAGCACAGGGTCCATTCCTGGTAACAGGGTGGTCAAAGCCAAAGATACAACTCCAGTCAAGGTGATGCAAAGAGAAGGGGTATAAAGACATAGTTTTCTGATGAAAAGAACAACCTCACAGGAAAGTATTGTTGATTTTTTGGAAGAGCAGAAAGAATGAGAGTGAACACTGGCTGGTGAGATATATGGAAGGTAGCTGTATAGGATATACTCTCTCCTATGCATCAGTGAAACAACTGAACAGTTGTTTTATTAAACAATATTATGAACTCTCTGATCATAATAGCAGCTGCTATTTGTATCCCAGCAGACTAATATGCTCTGTTTTCCCTATTAAGGCACGTTTGGGACAGTTTTGCAGAGTGGGGCGGGGGGAGGAGAAATTGCAGTGAGAAGATGTGCCAGGATTCCATATTTCAAACAATATGTTACCAAATACTTTAATCTAAAAATTCTTTATTCTTTTTTAGCTGTGTTCCATATTACAAGCAACTCATACAAGATGGAGTAGCTTCCTGCTTATATTACACAATAGATTTGCTCAGCAAAGGTTTACTTTTTGAAAGAAAAAGTGAGTGGGAGACATACCCATAAGTAAGTATCCACAGCTGGGTGCCTAACTTGCTTATTTATGCACTCACGAGTACACCAGAGACTAGAGGTACTTCCAAGAAAGTACAGATTTGGGGGAAGGAAAGAACTAGCCTGGTTAAAAAAAGGAGGCCAGAGCTGCCATTTGCACCTGCCAAGTCATATTCACATCTCATCATTTGGTAGAGTCATGTTGCAACACAGTTCTCCCACCCAAATCTCAGTTGTATTAGGTCCCTTATGTTTCACTAGCCATTCGTGTATGCCCATATTTGTACATTTATGTGTCTAGCTGCAGTAGACATGGATTTTAGATAATTATTAGCTTTGAAAGGGTTTTTAATTTTAGCAGATGCAGTAGCAAAAATATTGTCAGACTCATATTCCAATTTAAATATTAGAATGATGTTTCATTGTCTTTCAGTATAAAAAAATTAGAAGAGATTATGATTTTTTTAAAATGATGCTACTTTGATATGATATTGCAAAGAGAATAAGGCACTTTCCTTTAAACTGATTTTCAAAGCTATATCTGAGATCTATATCTGCTGTTTATGGATCACAACTAACTTTATAGTCATGTATAAACTGTACTTCTGAGTGCTGTAAGAGGTATCCCCTGTCTCACAATAAAAATATTATGGAACATTATATTTCCATATAGTAATGGCACTCTTATTTTACTAGTAGGAAAGGTATTGTACTAATTTAATTGACTAACATAAAAGTCTCACAAGCAAGATCAATATTTTATTTTCTCAACAGTTTTTGTCAATGAAGATTTAATTTCCCATGCAGAGAAGGTGTCTGTATTGCTCTCGGATATAAGTGGGGTGTGGCCCTTTCCGTTGGAGCCCTGAGGCTTCTACTTCTCCCCCTGCCCCAGACCCATGGGAGCCTCAAAGCCAAAACACAAACCTAGATGTCAGTAAGCAGGGTTTTATTTGCAACCCTATAATAAACTTATCCCTTGACCCAAAATCATATGAATTCTGTATGTTTCAGTTTATGCCTGCACTACAGACATCTGACAGCTTAGCTGTGTTGGTTGGAATGTGAAGATAAGAAAATATAAGCAAAAGGGAAAAAATATGACAGCCTATTTCACAGGTTTGACATCAGAAGACAGACACTTCTGTAGAAGGGCAAATACTACCTAATCTCTGTTGTAAATCTAGAAGGGTTTTTTTAAAATCTTTTTCTTACACCGAACACAGAAACACACACAAGTTACCCTAAATACAGCATTGTTTAAATACAATAAAATTAGAATGCTGCAAATCTGCAATTATAATTCAGAACCTCGGCACAATGGACAGATACGTGAACTTTCCCTGAACCTAAAACCAAGTGCTGCTTGAGAGAAATTTTCAGTTGATCTGGGTCAACCACCGACGTCGTGTGGAAGCCATTGGCAGTTCAGTGGCCAGAGTCAAGTTTCATGTTGAACTTCTGCATTCGCTCAAAATCAAAACTCCCTGAAAATTCAGAGTTTATAAATTAGAGCCAGACCTAATTAGACCTCACAAACCTCTAATTAGACTGTAATCTGTCCACAGAACAGATTTATTTACTGTTCTCCTAATCCCTATAGGCTCCTCATCTGAAGGAAAAATAAAATATCCTTCCCACCTGTACTCACAGCCTGCTCCAGTGCTGACTCCAGGCAGCACTAGGCACAGGATTTTCAGGTTACTGTTATCATAGGCAAGGAAAATACTGAAACTCGTCAGTGTTTTAAAAATAAACTCAGAGATATAAACATAATCTCATGGAGAAAAGAGTGAGGTCTGATGGAGTTAGGTGGGAAAGCTACAGCCCCTTTGGCCACTTCAGTGGGTTGACTCCTGAGGAAAAGACACTCCCACCTGGAAAATGATGCTAATAATAACAATTATTGTAATTATATACATAATTACTTCTCACTTATCATTAATAACCAATGCTAATAAAGCTGAAGCATGAAAGTAATATTAAAATCATGTTGCTTTTTGCACCTCAACAGCATATTTGTTTATCATTCTTTTAATTTTAGAACATACCTTGTGACTCTGAAGGTGCAGTGGTGAGAGGAGTAAAAGGAGTATCTGAAGAGCATCTCCTCCTTCTGCTTTGTGGTACATAAAAGGAGCTGAAGAGTTTGTAAGCCTGGCTGAAAATACACCCGAGGAGAACATTTTGGAAATCTGGTTCCTAGAGGGAGAAGGAAAGAGTCTGGCAAGAACTGACAAAGACCTTTTAGCTGCCCACAGTGTGTTGGGGTCCGGGGGGGCTTGCTGGCCTCACTGGCCCAGACCAGCCCCACACAGCTGGGGCCTCCATTTCAGTACAGCCTGGGGTCTGCCAGGCTCCAGCCTGACCCCCTCCATGGGCTGGTGGCCTGGCCAGCCCTGGTCCTAGCCCCTTGGCCTGCCAGCCCTTGCTGCACCCTGGCTGTGTAGCTTCCACCTCTGCACGTCACCAGTGAGCGATGGGGAACAGACTTGTTCCTTATAGACCTTATTTTCTTCCCTAGAACTGGGTGTCTGGCAGCGTGTTCAGGCCAAATTTTCTACTAAGACATTCAGTAGCTTGCAACATGAAACCTGTTTAAGTACAGTTTAACTAATGCCTCTGCCTAAAAACTCTGGTTTGCCTATTTTGCTTTTAATTTTACATGCTGACACATCACTCTCATGTTTGTTCAGGCAAGACAGAGATGTCTTTAAACTACCTAGGAATTCAGTATCAATACAGATTCTCAACCTGGCTCTTAAAAACTCTTTATACCTATCCTCAAAGTTATATTTTTGTATCCCTGGACTTGATAAATGGCCTGTGTGGTGAGGTGGGAAAGGTGTTCATAATTTCCAGCTGAAGTATTGCCTGGTGAAGTGTCAGCTTGGGTTACATAACTCATATATAAACAGACTTTTTGTGGCTGGTAGGAGAATAATTGGTTCACCTCGTCTATTCCCCTACCTCACACAGCTGCGTTGGCCTCTTATTTCATTATTCAGTACAGCTTGCAATGACCACCACATTCTTTACAAAATAGCATTTCTAACATTAAGAAAAATCTCATAGATTAAGAAGATATGGTCAGCACTTAAACCCTAAAATCTCCTCAGAAAGATACAAAGTCATTTCATGTAATTTTCTTAACCTTTCTGGAACAGGAAGTAGAACAAGAAAGAAACAACTCACCATATCACTGTGATGCCAAGTCTTTGATGAGCCACTAGTGACTATATGTGGTTCTTCTTCCCAGCTGAAGAAACAGACACCTGTAGAAAGAAAATATTGAAGGTAATATGCTGCCTGACACACACAGTTGAGAATTACTACCATAAGCAATCACATGCTGATATTGCAAAGTGCATATATGCTTCACAAACAGAACATTTTACCATTAATCAGGTCTTCTAAAATCTCCACATACTTATGCGTCAGGCTCCTCTATACAGTCTCATTCTCCATTCCTTTCCATATCATCTTCAACACTTCTAGTCCGTCCTCCTTTTCCACAATGCAAAGGAAGGGACCCTCCCCATGTTTATCAGAGTCAGACTCACTTTTGGACTCTTCCATCTGCCATTTCTTTGAGGTTTTTCAGGCTACCTATATCATACAAGTAAATTATATTTTTAAAAATTACTCTTCAATTATATATTTCTTTCTTTCACTTTTCACTTGGACTTTTACAGGTATATCACTTACAGATTTTTTCAATTATCCAGATTGTAAAATGAAGAAAATATTTCAATCCATCTCCCCTACATGTTCTGGAGATGAGCAACATTAAATACATGGCTGATACTTGTCTGGAAGCAATAGTAGTATGAGTAGGATATGAGAAGGAACATGCCTATGTAAAGTGCACACATCTGTGAAAACCTCTCTGCGTCTGCTCACTTCAAATGGGGAGCCTTTCCAAAAGAGCAAAGGAGAATTTTTACATCAAGGAACAATCCCTCTGTTGCCTCTCGTTGTTCAAGACTTATACTAGAATACACTGACAAACCACTAGGAGACAACTTCTTCAAGATCTTGTAAATACTATTATTTAGGTTACATGAATTTAAATCATAGTCAATTTTCTTAGACCTATATTTAAAAAAAATGGATAGAAAAATATCTAATTTTGTTAACCTTCAGCTTAGAGCTTAATTCCCTCAAGCATTTGAGAGAGGAAAGTGAAATTGTACAAATATCCATGGAATAGGAAGGGTAAACAGAAGATGTCTCTGAGGCCAAGCAAATGTGTTGAAAACCCCAAAGTTTCCTGCATCATTTTGTTATACTGAATTCCATGTATCATTTGCAATAGCAAATTATTTCTTCTTTCAGGTGTCCAATCAAAAGTTATGTGAAGTCCCCTATCCCAATTCCCCAACTGCATCGTAGAGAGCAATATAATAAGGCCCCATTGACAAAAATATTCCTTGATTGCAAGGATCGTCGATATCCTGAAAATGAGTTTTCACAACACTAGAGGTGCACTTCAGCTCACTTTGCCAGGTGTTTGCATTGCAGTGATAATTTCCAGCACTGTGCTGGCTGCTGAATGTGGCCCAAAATTGGAATTACCCCCGCAGGAGTATTCAGTTTGCATAGAAAAACCTGGGAAAACAGTAGAACTGACAACCATCACAAGGAAAAGAGCAGAACACCCCAAATGCAAGCTGCATCACAAGGAGCATGCAAGAGCCACGCTTACAGCTTTATACCAGCAGAAGTTTCTGCACTGATACACGGGAAAGCTCAGGGAGAATCTCAGAATCAAGTCAAGTCTTCTCTTTAGTTCAAATCTGTATTTTGTGGAGATTTTGGGGTAAACTCAGACATACGTGTTTGTACACACAGTGCCTTTTTCCTCTTCACTAAGGTATTTCCACAAATGCTTCCCTTAATCTGAATCTATCTTTGTACATGTATTTGATAGTGACTTTCCGAATCCTCAGCAGTTGGTGAGTCCTTATGTACAATTTAGTGATGGAGTAAGATTTCCTCCATTCCTCACCACAAGCACAAGCCTAAATCACCTCAGTGCTGTTGTCTTTCTTTCCTCTTCCTGTGTATGCAGAAGAAAAGACAGAGAAACAGGTAAGAGAGAGGCTTGGTTCATCATGGTACAAAGGAAGAGATTATTTGACCTCTCACAAAACCTAGAGCTTTACATAGGCATGTGTGTCACCCTAGATGCTATGTGTGAAGCCCTGCAAAGGTATCTCTTCTCACTTGTGCTGAGTGTAGGCTGCCCATCTGAAATGCCAGAAGGCACCATACACCTGAAAACAGCTGCCCCACACAGAAGTTACTTCCACTTCCCTTACTCTGCTCTTCTTAGGTCATCATTGCACCATCTGTCCACAGTTTTAAAGGGGTGATGAGAGAAGACATTGTCCTAAAGCTGGAGTGAAGACAGGAAAAACCTGCCTCCAAATGTGTTACGCTGTGAGCACACCAACCAAACTGCTCCTACTTGTGCCTCGAGTCAGAGAGAAAAAAATACTGCCTAAATGGGGACTTGCTGTTCATATCAATTTATTGATGGAAAGCTGAATTCCTCCTTTCTGCTGCTAATTTTCTCTCACATAATCAAAAAAATTTCCTCTTGATATGATCTTAACCATTTTGAGCAGTGTTTCCTTCTCCAAACCCGTGATGTTGAAAAGCAACCGGGGATTTCAGATACCCTTTCTTCCAGTTACACGATTTGAATGACAGGAAGCTTGATTTTCAGTAGCTAATCTTAAAAAAGTTTCAAAAAAGTAGCAGCTTTCAAATCGGGCAAAAACCAGTTGACATTAAATGTGATAGTCACATTTGAAAATATTGTTCCTTGTACTACGGACAAATAATGACCAATCTGTTACAAATCTTAAGTCTGAGGTTTTGGTTGTTCTTTTTTACTCATGATGCTAAAAATTACTTTATAATTGATCATTACCTAGTTTAAGGGAGTTTGTGTTTTCTCTGCTTTAATGCGATTACTTCGGGTTTGACAAAGGTTTATTCCCTAGCAAAGGTGAGCAGAGTCGTGCTTATTTGTCCAGGCAGCACAAATCCAGACTCTGGCTCCCAGTCCCTAAGGCACAGCTATGTTGCCTGTAGAGCTTCCTTGCACCAGCTGCAGGAACACTAATCCCCAAATTGTCAATGGAGCACAGACACCCCAGAGCCATCCGTCCCAAGAGCTCTGCATGGAGAAGTTTGAGCTGAGTGGCTCTGCCGGCTGCTCGCTCTGGGAGCCGTAGCCCATTGCATAATGCAGCAGCACCGTATGCTCATGTGTCTTCATAACCTGGAAATGTGAGCATTGCCCTTAATCGCTGGTATTTATGATTCATAAAGAAATGGAAGAAACGCAAATAAGGAATTAGCGATATAAACAAAAGATGCCTGTGGTCACTGACGTTGTCCCGAGAATCAATCTCTTCTCCTGCAGTCATTTCACTGCATCGGGACTGCAGGCCTGGCTTAATGCAGCCTGATTGCAGCTGTGTCTGCTTTGGTTTCCTGAAAGAACTTGCAAGTCTAGCATGGGAACTTGTCATCTGCAAGCCGGGAGTTTTATTCACAGTTTGCTAGAAACCACATTAAATAGCAACATCAGTCTGGAGATCAGCTTCTGCAGCAATGTTCTTATCCTTAAGCCTGTGCAGATGGGTGATTCCCTGTGTGCTTGCTTTAATGGCTCTGCTGCTGAAGACACTAATATTCTGAGACATATCTCTCCAGGGGGCTCTTGATATGAGAGTGAAATGAAATTTGTGTCCAGTTTGCCTGGGCCTCACCAGTGCCCTAACAGCAGGATGCTGTATTAGAAAGACACCCTTCACGAGTGCACCTTTCAGAGACAGACTGTCAGTAAAATCTGAAACATACACATTATTTAACCAAGCTCATAAACAGCAACTTCTCCAAACAACTAGAAATATTTACGCTTCCTATTTTCTTGGAGTTCAGGAACCTGTGGCTTTGTTACCAGTGCCTCCTGTGAGGTTATTGAGAAATTAATTCTACTGTCAATGTGTATAGACAGAGCTTTGCTATAAACACGCACCCAAATAATATGTATTTTGTCTTCCTTTCCTCGCTTGAAGCACTGTGCTAACAATATGAGTCTTTACTATCAGTACAACTTGCGATTATGTAGCGATAAGCAATCCACACTCAATATGCCATCCTATTAGGCAGTGTTAAGTTATTACAGGTCGTATTGCTGAGCCTAAATAAGACCTGACAGAAAAGCTCATTAAATCTGAAACAAAACTCAAATAGAAAAAAAAAAAAATCCCCTTTTCCTTTCCCCCCTCCCCTAATTGGATTGAGGTATTTAGCTCAAAGCTCCCAATCACCTTTGTGAGAGCAGCCTCCTGTGGCGCAGGAGTCCCTCACAGAAGGGCTATACAATTCTCAGCATTGGATTAGCAGCGATCACACCAGTCCCTTCCCTTAAATGACCCTGCAGGAAGTGGGGAGCTAATGTAGTCATTCCTCTTCCAGGTCTCATGGCTTTTCTGGTCTCATGAGCAGGGCCCACAGTCCCTGGAGCACAGATGACACAGAGAACGTCTTTTCATTCTTGCTAAATATAGCATCTTCCTACTCATTTTTTTTCCCAGAAGACATACACAACCTGCAGTGGTTACATGTGTCCTACAGCCCATAGACCAAATGACAGACTAGTACAGGGATGAAGAAGCTGAAATGTCAGTTTATGCCACTCCTTGATTCACAGTTTGCCCGAGAGGCAGGATTTCATCCTTTAGCAAGCAAACCCGGGTATCATGTTAAATGACAGTATTAAAACATCCCGTCCTCTGTCTTGGATATTCACCCTTCCAGTTACCTCCCCACAGCATTGGCTTAACTTATATGTGCAATTACGCAATGCTAGAAGGAAAAAACACCCTAAAACTGTGGCTCATTCACATTGACAATACACAATCATCTCAACCACACTGTTAAAGATAAAACTAAA
>BJBW01000793.1:0-115000 GCA_004320125.1 Scolopax mira | reverse complement strand
ATAAATTAAGATGACAAGTCAAGAGCAAAAAACCTATTCCAAATTATGTTTGCATTGCTTGAAAATCAGCTTAATCCCAAAGTAATGGTGAACAGTTTACATACAACCTCAACCACTAGCCATATAGGAATCTTCTTACATATTATTCTAATTTTAAAAAAGTATAATCTTATACTTGAAGCTGAATTTAAATAGTTACAGCTGATGTAAAATGTCCCTTACTGGTATGTGGCAGCCATTTTAGGTATTCAGGTTGTTTTGTTGTTTTCTACTAGTATTTATACAGTAGTAATACAAATACTTCAAGTTTGGGGAATCCTGTCGGCATATCACAAATACAGAGTAGCATTTTTGAATAACAAGTGAATTTCTGATTTTCCTTTGAAAAGATCTTTGCATTTTTTTTAATGAGATTAGAAAAAATAAATTAAGAAGAAAATCAAGCATCGAAATGCATGGGCAATATCCAAACTTACCCTAAGAATGTTTTATCCTTTTGTAATACTAAAGCACTTGAAGCTTTTTGAAACATTAGTTAATTAATGTCTGTAAGAAAAGTATGAAAAGTGTATATGATCCCCATTTCACAGATGAAGAAAGTGATATTCAGTGACCTGTTCAGGGCCACTCAGGAAGCCTGTGGAAGATCTGAGTATGGACAACTTGCCGCACAGATCCTGATGCTGCTCCTTTCTTCCCAGAACACATCCCACCTCCCCAGGTCTGAGCAGAACAAATCCATGTAATGAGAGTTTATAAGAACAAAGATGATGCATGTCCGTCTAATGACAAGCTCCCAAGCATCACCTTGGGAAAATATTTCTTAAACTAGATCTGACTACTAATTGAGTAGGCAGTGCTATGGTTTCTAGCTCTGTAGTAGCTGAAATCCCAAATATGATAGCTTTCAGACTTTGTCCTCTTAAGCCAAAGCTATAGCCTAAAATGCTGTGATTCTATTGACCTATTTGGGAGGTAATGAAGTAGAACAGGAAAAACATGGGAGTCTGAAGAATTAAAGTTAACTTCCATTTTAATTCCAAGTTAATTAAAATTGTGTTTTTGTGAATCTTAACCAAATAATGAATGGATGAGATTCAAGTGCATTCCTGCCTGTCTTCATCCCATCCTTGACTGCGCCTTTTCTACCTTGGCAAACCCAAACCATTACACTTTTAAGGCCCGTCATGGCTATGGATCCCCACAGATGATCTTTTCTTCTGCATCAACTCATATATTCTCACCACGGCAATGCCAGTGGTAGCAGTCCTCATTCCTCATCAACCAAAGTTTCCTGGAAGGACCCTTATGCTTTTTAGATGACTGGCCCATATGCTTTGGAGGAGTTACCCACAAAGCTTCATATTTCTTCAGCTCTTGCCTTGAAAGTCATCTATGCTGTGATGCTGATACAGCTCCCAACAGTAATTTTTATATTGTGATTGTTTCCTGTTATGAAAATTATAATGATTTCTCTGTTATCTGATAAACCACCACTGTGTTGTGTTCACCTATTGTTCCTTGTCCCGTTCATAGAGCCTCCACAAAGACCCATTTAACTCAGTGTAAAGGCTCTCACTGCTTTCAGAGCCTTCAGATCAGGTTCCTGGATACTAAGTCTCTTCTATTTTCTGGGCACAGTTAGCAGCACAGTGGGGGTCCTGTCCAAGGAAATTATACATCTGACAACATTTTACCCTTCTTCATCTCCATAGTAGCTAAATTCCTTTTGGTCCTTGGTGAAGGGTGAAGAACTGACACTGAACAGTTTTTCTTTCTTTTTTTTTTTTTTAAATTTAAAATTAAATTTTAAATAAAAGGGGTGGTTCTTTAAGCTTTGTTTTGAGGACTGTTAAGCTTTGTTCCATGGCAGGTCTCCTTTTACCCTAGTCCACTTATCTATTTCTATTTTAAATATTCACTTAGGTAGTCATTCAACTAATTTAACTAACTTTCAATCTGAATAGCCCCATCAAATGGGTATTTGAAGTCCAGAGCCCCTGATGGACTTAGATTTTTTTTTCAAGACCTACTGCAAAAAGAAAACTCAAGAGCTTCTCAAACCTGGGTCAGAATGAGCCCATTTCTGGCAGTGATCTCATTAAACGCAGAGGTGTAGGACTGTGCAGACTCACACAGAAATTTCTATTTAAGTTCCGACACCAATCCCATATTTCTGCACCAAATAGTTTGAAGGAAATGTGTACTTCAGATGTTGGTGGGATAATGGGAGGCCCCCGTGCAAAGACACACAGAGGACCCGCTTCCACCGCCTCCCTGTTCCAGGCAGAGGTAACCCAGAAAGGTCCTCCTTATCTCCCTGTCAACCATCAGAGAAAGAACAGCAAATTTTAAAATCAGTTCTGGAAGAGTTTGCAAGTTGGCACAAGAGCCTGTAATGGCTCTAAACCTTTAACATTATTTTAAGGCTATATTTAAATATATATGTGTCATTTAAAATAACTCCCATGCCCTCCTCCCATTTGCTATTATTCATTTCAGCACCGATGCAACAGCCAAATGGTTTACCAGCCTGTGTCGCTAACACTTGCATAATAACTTGAGATCTCACAACCCCTCTATTTATCAAGCAACAATGTTACCAAAAATAACTACATGCATAGCTATAAGGGGAGTTGGGGAGGGGGAGAGGGGGGAAAGGGGATGGGGAGATTTGTCAATACAATTTGAAACCTGCAATAAAGAGCTAGCGTCGAGGCTTTAACAGCGGGTAAGTCACTTTTCCTGATGGGGCACTTATCACAAGATGGAGCCAGAAAAAGAGGGGCTGTTGCAGGCCCTTGTCTGCGCTTGGAGAGGCGCCAGGACTGCCGGGTTGATGCGGGGTCCGAAGCAATGCCACTGCCCCCCAGCAGCAAGTAAAATGGGGGAGGTTTCTCAGGCAGGAGTCACAATATGGGCGTAACAAACCCACAGAATCCCCTTCCCCACCACATCTTCGCAACCCGACAGCAATCTTCACCTCCCTTGCTATGCTCCTACTCTTAATACCATTAAATCACAGCAGATAGATTGATTGGGGTTTAGTGCAAAATGCAGTAGGTTAATCAAGAAGGAATGTCACTGTTGTGCCCATTGTCCACTTACTGTAAGTGTTTCTCACGTCTGTGTCTGTGTGCGTGTGGTTTTCTTTTCAAAGCCTGAGCATTCCTGGGGGTGGGAGGGAAGGAGGAAGGGAGGCAGCAGCTCTTTAGAAAGGCTGCTTCATCTGTGAAGTTTACAAAATACCATCAGCATTGCTGAACTAATGAATAACGAGAATGTGTTGTCTCTAGCTTTTATGCAGACTGTTCTGAAAAGATTCAAAACTGTGTGGGACCCGCAGTGTTGATCTGCCTATTCCAGGTACAGCTTCAATGATTTTTATCTCAGCTTGGAACACAGAGTGTGTTCTGATACTAATACTGATAAAAGCATAAAGGCTGATGCCATCTGCCATGGCAACTATCAAGATGGCAGCTGCTTTTCATCAGCTTTATCTGAACTTTGCATTAATGGGAATTCAGACACTGTGGGTGCATTTTCAAAAAGGACATAAAAATGATAGCACTCCTCTGAATAAAACCAATTCGTCAAATATCAACCTACTCTCATCTCCTTTATCTTTCTGGTAAGAAAAACGAAAAGGGGGGAAAAATTCCATGTGTGCTCTCTTTAGATCACCTTGTCTCTTTATCAGCCCTAGTCTCTGATGCCAGTGGTATTAGACGCTTCCACTCACACAGAAGCAGCAGCAGGGCTGTAACCCTAAGAGGCTCTGACTTTGAATCCCAGCACTGGCATCGCTGCTACAAATGGGATTCAAATGTGCAGTGTCTGAGGGCAGTGCAATCAACAAAATAGCATGCTAGTGTTCAGAGCCTACCGCAGGTAATAACAGAGGCTTTTCCCAAAGAAAGGAAAAAGGGGAAAAAAAAAAAAAGAAAAAAAAACAACAAAGAAAGGAAGGAAGGAAGGGGGTGTGTGTGTGTGTGGAGAGAAATAAGGAGAGGAAAAAAATGTACTAGTAGTAATTCTAAGGGGCTTTTTTTCCTCGGCAACAGTTTACAGCAGGTACACCTTCTCCATGTTCATTAGCAGTGCTAGAACATGACAATTCACTACAGAAAAGATGCTAATTGCAGCACACAAGCTTTGTGTTGCTGGCTATAAAAGTATATATGAAATATAAATATAAGATGGTAGTATACTAACATATTAGAATGCTGTTACACTTCTACTGATTTTGCTATTTTCCAGAAGGTTATTTTCCCTGAATTTTTTCCTCTGCTAATTAAATCTTTATTTGATTTATTTTTTTGGTTTAACTTAGCATCTGGCTCTCTCCTTCTCAGAATAAATTTTATTGAATTTTAAGTAGATATAGATATATAATGGATGTATCTAAACAAAAATAAAAATATAGAAAACAATGATGTTAAACTGTGCATACACTGGAATCCAAAAATTTACAAAACATTCTCAAAAGAGTGTTTGATGCAACTACAGATTGCTTTGGCAAGTAAGACTGAAATGCTTGAATGTTAGTGAAAGAAAGCCTAATTAGAAAACAGAATTAGACATAAAAAGCGAGTTAGACATAGAGGACAAGGACCAGAGTTGCGATTGTGCAAGACACTGGGTGACTTCAGCTTTCCAAGAAGTCAGTGGCAGTGGAGGGAGCTCTCTGGCATCGCAAGTCAAGCCCCAAGGGACCGAGTTTACTTGAAGCAAGAATAGCAGACCAAATCATCAGCTACTGTAAATCAGCTTAGCGCCACAGCAGTCAAATCTGGGGCCTGAGCTGGGCCAAAGGCAGTGGCAGCTTGCTGACTTGCTCATCATGACTATTTGGCCCAGAAACTGTCAAGGTTGATAGGAATCCACATCTAAATTAAAATTATGAACTGTATTAGTAACAATGCTGTCCATTATAAAATATTTTCAGTCCTTGTCAGTGTTTGCATCTGGAAAAAATATTATTGAATACCTGATTCTGCCAGATCAAGATGATTGTTGGAAGCTAGGGAGGAAAGACGTGGCTGAGACTTAAAAAAAAGATTATTATGTCTTCCCTCTGCAATTGCCGTTTGAAATATGCACTCATTTTCTCTTTCTGTTGTTGTGTTATATACTAAATGAAGCTAGTAGGCAGGGTAAGACAACCTTCATTTTCAACAATATGAAAAGCAAGAAGAAAAAATATCTAATAAATTTCAGTAATGCAACAAAGTAGCGTACAAAACCCCAGGCTTTCTCCAGATCTTGTTTTCCAGTGCTTCCAGTCAAACCCAGATCCTCAGTTACTGCTGGGACACTGTTGGGGTGCCTAAATTTAGGGAGTTCTTTAAATTCAAGTGCATTTCATTTCAGCAGAATAACGCTGCCTAAGACTAAAACATAAAAAATGTTAACTGATATCTTTGTATCTTGTACATCTTGAAAAGCTGCAAGACCAAGGAATCCACATGGAGGTCTTATTGTCTTCCTGCAGCTTCCTCCAAAATATATTTAAGACACCCTGACATATCTAGAAGGGATATGAAGAAGGGAGAGGAGCTCGAACTGCTGAAATTTCTGCTGAAATATCGTTACTACAGGGACAGGTGGTTTTTGTGTCTCAGAGCTATCAGTCCCACAACATTTTTAGACACTAAAAGCATTTATCTAAAAAATAAACAAAACAAAAATTGTCTTGCACTAGAAGGTAACACCAATTACAACAAAAGCACAGAAAAAAATTGAAGCTAGGAAAACAAAGGACACCACGCAAGACTTTTAGGACACAATTCTGTGTGTGAAAAAGTCGATTCACCGCTCCCCCTTGCAGGAACATATTATTAACGTTTAATGCCTACAGCAAAAGATAAACACTTTCTGGAATGGGGTGAATGAAAGTGTAGGGAGAGCCACCACATTGCTCTGCTCTGGCTGCTCTTCTTGGGATCTACGAGGGCATTGATTTTTCAGTAAAGAAAGCAACAAGGAGAATTTTAAGTCTTACCAAAAGAACGACAATTCCATTCTCTAATAAACCCACCTTCATAATCCTTCTCATTCTTTATGACTCTATGGTTTTACTGTTGCCATCCATTGCTTTTATCATTTGAAGGCAACTGGACTTTTGCCATTAATTTTCAAGCAGGTGTGCTGAAAAACATCATAACTTCTGAAACTTTTTCCCAACAGATAGACAGGGTACAAAAGACCTCCAGCCATCCCCTCCCCCGTGATCAAAAACTTGTGGCAGATAAAGCATTATATCAGCAGTTGAAAAAGGAAACAAAATTATTAGCTGTGCAATGGACCATAAGCCGCTGATCACGGGGCCGCATTTGGAATAATGGGCACAGCACTGAAAAAGGTTTTACAGAAACTGCACAGGTATAGATGAGGATGGCCAAAATGATATGATAACTCGAGGATCTGAGTTATTTGAAACTTTGGATACAGTTGCTCTATGCTCTTCAGTAAGAAAAAGAGACATAATAAATACAGATGAAAGCAAAGCAGAATCATAGAATCATAGAATCATCTAGGTTGTAAGGGATCATCTAGTCCAACCATCAACCCTGACAAAAAAAACCCCATCACTAAACTGTGTCCCCCAGCACCATGTCAACCTGTCTTTTGAACATCTCCAGGGATGGTGCCTCAACCACTTGCCTGGGCAGCCCATTCCAATACTTGATAACCCTTTCAGTGTATAAATCTTTCCTAATATCCCATCTGAAGCTCCCCTGGTACTACTTGAGGCTGATTCCTCTAGTCCTGTCGCCTGTGAGTTGGGAGAAGAGACCAACCCCCACCTCTCTCCTCCACTATCTAAAAGAGAAGACTGTCAAATTGGAAAAAAAAGTCAGTGAGAAGCAGACTATTAAAAGTGGCATGATTAAACTCTGTTAAAGTCCCTACAGAAGTCAGTGGAGTTTGCCATCAGTTCACTAGATTTACAATGTTGTTCCTGGGGTCTGTTATCTTTAAAAGATGGAAGTGCAAATATATAGGGTATGTTCATTAAAATTGCATGTTGCATAGTCTTTACAAACTGCATATCAGTTAGGGAAGTATTTGGGAAAAAAATTATAAATGAGAAGAGTATTCCTAATAACATTATTCTGAAATTGTTGAAGGTACTTTGTCTCAGAGCAGTAGAAGGACTAGACTGCATGATGAAACTAAGTATCATCTTTTCAATTAAGAAAAATAACAAGATTCCAATAGATATGTAATCACCTTAGTACTCACAATGCCCTATCACCAGAGCACAAGCTGCTGCAATATACTTCATTATGCTTCAATGGTCCAAATCTTAAGTGGGATTTAGGTAACATCTGCCTTCTTTTGCACCTAAATGGCTTCAAAAATATGGTACAAATGGCCCAGGTCACTCTCCTGATATATAATCTGCCTTGACACACAGGATTGAGCTTTAAAATAAGGCAGATTTTATAGATATTTGTCTATAGAAGTTGGAGATTTTGAGATGCAGCACTGTGCTGTTCTCATTAAGACAATGATAAATTGTATTTACGCTTACTTTTCTCTCACATAAATTTTAAAATTATAAGATTTAGTGCAATAGGCAAGCTCATAGAGGAAGCAGCCTGCAGGTCTCTGCTGTATCTCATCCTTTCACATAACATGGCCTTTGACCTCTGCATCTCTGCCCAGTGTCTTTTACAATGTCAGGTCCATCTGCATGTAGCAAGGAGTCTCATTCCAGTTCTGCAGGACTGTATGCACACAGAAGTATAAAATACTGCTGTCTATTATTAATAATGGCAAAAATTCTGATGCCTGGCATTGAAATTATTTTGACATATTAATATCACATTGTAACTGTGTCCCCAAAGGGAGGGCTCTGCGTGTTTCTGCTCTTCAATTAGTCTGTAGTTGTAATGGTCTGGTAATGGGGTCTCCATAGAGCTGCACTGAAATTGCTTTTTCTGTCTTCGTCTTATATTGTAATGGCATTGGAGCAGGGTCTTCACAGACATGCCTTGCAGTCATCATTCATCATCATGAAACTGGTATTCCACTAAATAAACTTCCCGAGACTTTTTAAATTTGATATGAACTCATCGTTCAAGCGAACTGAAAGTTGGTGTGACATGGAAAAACATGAAGAGAAGGAAGTTGAGTAGCTGCTTTGCAAATACTGTGACTGCTATGAAGTCTCTACAGTACTCGGGGCCTAAGTCCACTCAAAGAATTAAAAACTTAATCCTGAAGTCTTGTTGAAGGGAAAGTATGTAAGTGTTGCACATACTGTAATTGATTTCAAATCCACAGCTTATTTTGTGGTTTGGAAAGAAAAAGTGAAAATGTATTTACTGGTCATTGAATATATTACTGAGCAGAGTCCTACACACACACGTGAGGCCATGACTGCAATGCCTCTAACATTGGACAGGTATCCACTTGGAGTTTGATTTAGGGGAAACAACTTCTTTCAGTGTTTCCATAAACCAGATCTCAAAGATACCTTACAAAAGGTCCCAAGGATCAAGTTACTTACCTTCCTTAAAGCTGTGCTTTATCTGTATCTTGTCCACATATGTGCGTTACTGAAAAATAAAATGGTTCAGTAAAAGATCAACAGTTCCTCTGTATTTATCCAATGTGATCACTTTTGTGCACAGAAGTTCCTTTTATACAGTCCAGAGCACATTCAAAACAGACCAAATTTATTCAATCAACAGGTAGTCTTTACTGGGATAAGAGAATCTATCCAGAACCTTGCAGATAAGCTGTTCTAGCATGTTTCACTCAATACTTTGTCAGTTTCATGATGAAAGACTACCAGTAGATTTTGGCTTCAGTATCTCTTACACATCTTATATAGCATGTTTTTCAAGGAAGAAGTCGTTGATTTTTTACTCAGGTGCATCTGAGAGGAGAATCAGATACCACAACTGAGATTCAAAGCTGTTATTACAAACAGATCTCAAAATCTTAGTGCAACTCCTGCATAAAAACTGAGAATACAGCATCTATGAGCCAAGGCTGAGTGGTATTGGAAATGACAGCAATGGTATAACTCACCAAGAAATGGTGAGCCAAAGCCAGCATTATTGCTGCTTCACATAAAGGTCAGGGACCATGCTTCAGGGACCATGCAAGTTCCCTTTCCATGGAAGAACATGCTTCATCCTACACTCCAGAAGATCATCACCTGGACTTGCTTTTCTGAGACTTTCTGTTTGCCAGGTGGTGGATGATCATGGATGATTGATTATAAGAGGGAACGAAAGGGAGAACTGAAAGGGGCATGGATTTTCCTCACCTTTGGCACTTACTGCAATGACCGGTGGCTCTGCAGCCTATGCTTGGGCTGGCTTGGGGCATTCTGACTCAATGGCAGCATAGACTCCTGTCACACATTTAAAGGTATGGCAGAGTGTACTAAACCATGAAGAATGAAAGTAGTAACTTTCAACAGTTTTTGAGGAAAAGGTGCTGTTAGTAGCAAAGCAGGGAAGCATCAAGAGAAGAAAGGAAAAAAAAAAAGAAAAAAACCCACCAGGCAGAATGCACTGTTTCCACAGGTAAGTTGATCACAGCCCCAGGAGCACAAAGTACTTGATGATACCCAAGGCTTTGACAAGGTTTTTTTGTCATTCCTGGAGGAGAGAGCATAGTGAGACATGACTCACACCACCTGCCCACCATGAAAACTGCCACAGCCTGCCTCAAGGTTTAAAATCAATAAGTGCTTTTGTCTTTAGGTCACAAACATTTTCTATATCATTTACATAAAGAGTCTGCAACAGAAGAAAAAAAAATGCCTATTTTCTCAAGTTACTGCAAAAAAAATAAAATTGAACAATCAAGAGGTCTTTCACCTGTTACAATGCACAGACAAAGTAGAAGTTATTTTTTTTTACTGGCAGAGATCACGCTGGGCCTAGAATTTAAGATACAGATTGATTGATCTCTTTAATCTAATATTTGTTCATGGGGAGGCTGTTATCTTTATTGTGGTGACACCTGCTAGTGTCGTTATAGTTAAAGGCTTACTGTATTTCTATTATAAATGCTGGTTTGGGGTTTAATATATCAGCAGGTTTGAATCACGTTGGGCTAAACACTGGCCTAGGAGTTGTCAATCCGAAGGCACACAGGCAATTTTTTTAAACTCAAAACTGATTCTGTTCAGGGCTTTTTTTTTTCTTTAATAGAATTACTAAAATACTGAGGGAGGAGAAAACAGTTGAAGTAGGACAGATTTCAATAAGCAGCTGATACAAAGCCTTACTCTCAAAGCTTTATATTCAATATAAATTAAAATCAATGTGTGAAGATGCTGTCACCTGACTTGACAAACAGGCCGATAAACCGCCCAGAGATGTAGTTTCACAAGTGATGTGACACAGCTTGTGGCCTACCGAGGCCAGTTTGAGTCACCCTGCTAATTGGGAACAGTCCGAATGCCAGCAGAGCTGCTTTAGGAGCGCTCTGCATAAGGGAATGTTCCAGTGGCACAGGCTGCTGCCTCATATGCACTAATTGCTGGGAGAAGGGTAAGCAACAGTAAGAAACAAAAAAAATTAGTAAATGTTCCTGCTTGCTGAAGTGGGTAAACCATTCACTGTGCAGTTTAGTTTACTTCGAATTACACTGCTGGGGGTAATGCTGTGTCGCTCACAGCACAGAGTCGTGTCAGTCGGGGCATTTCTGGGCACAGGCAGAGAGTGTAAACGGGGGTGGACCTGGGGCTGCTCCAGCCTCTCTGAGAAACTACAGCAGCCACTAACTGCATGTCACAAGAGGGTAACAAAGGCACCCAGAGGTTAATTTAGAGCATCTTTCTGAGTGGAATAAATGATTCTAGGCAAATCACCATGCTGGCATGGAAAACACTACTTCCAGGACAAGATCTAGCTTTCTTAGTCTTCTCGTCTTTCTCTTTAAGTTAAATTTTCTAAGTTCCCTTCCACTCCCATGTCAGTTTTCACAGCTCCACTACGTGCGTTTCCACTGTCTCACTCCATTTCTGCACAGCCCACTATCCTCTGTCTTTTTACAGAGATGAGCAGGTCTCGAATATGATAATATGCCACATGGTAAGAAATTCTCTCTAAAAGAGCTGGCACCTACATTCTGGGTACAAATCACGTGTGCTTATCTCACTTTCATACACAGTGTGGGTGCTGGTGTACATGTGCCCACACAGATTCAGTGGGCTAATATCCAAAACTTACCCTCTCCATAGGATCTTCCTTTATTTTTGGCTCAGACACACCAAATACAGACTTGAGCCTGAGCTTTCCCCTGAGCTAGCTACTTCTAAGGATCACTCCCAAAACTCTTCTCCATAGCCCTTCTGTGGTCTTGGCACCTGAGCGGTGCTCAGACCTGCCCGATCTGCTGCCAGGATGAGTCAGACACGGGACTGTATCATCACGCAGGTCCTAGCACACCATTTGCTTTTGCACGTGTATCTGCAATTAAATACATCCATTTTACATTCAAAACACACAAAACTGGGGAACAGAACAACACCAGCTCCGCAGAAAATGTCATCCTCTTTCATCACCCCTACAACACAGCTCAACAGTTTATCTGTACAGGGTGGACGAAGTGGGAAAATATCCCACCCTAGACTATCTATTCTCTTGTTCTACCTCTAAATGAAATAGCGTATTCCTCCCTGTCGTTTTTATGTTCTCATATGTACATACTCACACATTGGTGCACATGCCTGTGTTTTTTAAATTCCAACTGGTGAACTGGATTTTAACACACTTTTTACCTTGTTCTCTATCTTCAGATTCTTCATGTAGTTTCTACTTCTCCAGGAATTTCACCAATTCATCACAGTGAACATGGTTATTTTTTAATTGCTATCCATACTGTAGTAAATATAAATGACAAAAATCATCAAACATATGTTGCCTAAGTTGTATAAATATGCATATATGTTAAAGATGTGGTAGCAGGCAGGTGCACAGGAAATCTTCATAAAGTTAACAGCTACTGCAGCAATAATAAACTGATGTTACCCTTTCAAATGCTAGTCAGGATTTTGCAAGCATTAGCCACCACCGTGTGATTTGAGCAGCGCCGCTAATACAGATATAGTCAAGCTGGCAACTTCTCCCCCCACCCCCCCCGCTCATCTCCCCCCCCGTCTCCCCCTTTTTCTCGCACAAAGAAATAGAATGAGTTTATTAAAGTATAGATGCCATTTTCATCTTGCGATGTTAACTGTGTTGTCTGTATCCCAAAGGTACCGAGCCAGTCAACGCAAACAGCTGTGCCACCTACTTGCAACAGTTGTACACCCACCACAAAGCGCGGGTAGGAGGAGCAGGTTAAAGCGAACCGTAAAGCTGCTGGTGTACCTCACTTTGCAGTTTACCCATTAGCTCGAGGGAAATTTCATCCCTTTGGAGAATGTGCATTGTATGGAGAGCTCGTAGCACCGAGTATTCTTTTGCTCTCGTCTCCTATAAACCACCTACTGCATTTTTATGTTCTACAATCACATACACCAAAACAGTGTTTAGCAAATTAACATCGAGCTAAATAAAAGGCATATCAACCAACTTAGCAGGCAGCTTTTAGATGCTTCCGTACTGAGGATGTTGGGTGATCCGTAGGCTAAGATAGCTGTATTTCCCTCATAGTCTCATTATTTGCTTTTAGTATAATTGGATAAGTTTAACAGGAAAATTAATTCATTTCCACCAGTTTTATCAGTAGCCCTGATTACAGCAACATGAAGGAAAAAGGCAAGCTGATGGAAGAAGGCACCGATTCAGCACATCTCCAAGGGCAGCCTCCACAACCGGGATTCCTGTAGAAACCTCACGATACGACAAAACTGCGCTTCCACCCCTTCCCTTCGAGAGGTGAATCCCCACCTGCAGCAACTCGCAGTGCACAGCCACAGACAAGTACACGGCGTGTTTGTGCACACACGTGTGCGTGTGCTGGGGAGAGGAGGGGAGGGGAGGGCCATGCACGCGGCTGCTTGTGGGCAAGTACGGTGGACTTTTGACTTCTACTGCAGATAAATAGGCTTTATCTGCTTTCTCCAAGAGTCAATGAAAAGGTATCTCTTCTCCTCTGTCTCAGGACTCGGGTCTTGCCTATCATAGGCCAGCTATGACACGTTTGTTCAGCCAAGCTTTTGTCTCAGAGAGGAGATATGACAGGACGTAAAGAACTAACAGAAGTAGCACATATAGGTGCATGCATTAATACAGTTGTGCAGTTGTACAGTGCTTCTAGGTCCTGCTACCCCTAACAGCAATTGTCTCACAAATCAATGTAGCAAACCAAGCCTTCCCTAGTGCCACTGACATCCACAGCGCAAACGAAACACCTGCTGTTTTCCAAAGTGATGTTTATTTGAGGACAGTACCTACAGATCAGTGAATGCCTAGACCTTGTAATCCTGATCTCTGATACAATAACAGGAACACAATCAGTACTAAGTGTTCATTTAGAAAAAGAAATACTTTTAACTACAGCACAATTAGTTGTGAGTTTCTTCCTGCCTCTTCAACATAATTAACTAGGGCTTTATCTTACCATTATCCTTGTATGCATTAGGGACTCAATCTAGGAACTTCTTCCTCACAGGACTCTAATATACTCTTATCTTTTTGTATTAATTGAGTTATCTCATCCTGTCACAAAGGCAGTAGCTGAAACAAATGCAGAAAGAGAATTGCAGTCATTCCTGAATGTTACTTGAACTCCGAGAACTTCAAGCAGACATCACTCCAGGGGTTTGGTTTCCCAGTCCCTAGAGCGTGGGCAGGGAAATCCCACTCTTCAGGACATCTCCATTATCCCACTCAAAGCACATTAGAGTTGCTCAAAAACCAGTTGTTTCATTTTCTCCTCAAGAGCACTGATGACCACCTCTGATCTTCTTAAAAACATTGCCAACAACCCTCCCTGGCATAACAACAATGCACAAACGGTGGTGTATCAACAAGCTCTGTGCAGGTAACAAGTGAGACTAAAAGCACATAACAAGAAAACAACATGCTTTATTTCTGTCTTGTCCACTTCGTGCTATCATCTACTGCTGTCAGTATAAGTTTTCCTGAAGCTATACTGAATTCTGACTTTTCACTTTCAAGTAAATTATTGTTGCTAAAATCCACTCCCCACACGCCCCAAAAATGATAGCTTAGTACAATTATAGTCATACATGTGGCACTAATCTCTGAAGCCATACTTTTTAATGCAATGATGATAAAGAATAGTAAGTTGAAAAGCAGGAAAAATGAGAGCTTCAGGGTTCAAGCCTGCAAGGATACACAGCCTTAACAAGACCAAAAGAGCAATGCTGCTATCTAAAGCAATAGACCTGACCAAATGGTCATCTTCAATTTAGAAAGACCTGTTGAGGTGGGCCCATCAAAGTGTCAGTCTTTCTAGACTGATGTGTAAGCATTATAATACTATGTAATGGTCATATAATGAATTGTTTAAATTGGTAAAAGCCAAGAAATTCAAGCGTACCAGATCCCAGGATCTGCCTTTAATTTCATAAACAAAGATGGAAACAAAATTTTAGCCCTGGAACCTGCAGAAGTGAACCCACTAAATAAGAGCTGGGTTTGCGTATTGCACAGACTGGCAATAACAGGCCTGTGAAACAAATCTCTCTCTTGAATCTCCCAAGCAGCTAATCTGGTGGGGCTCTAATGAGCAGGTGCCCCTGCTCACCACTTGGCTCCTGGATGGCTACCTCTACAGTACCACGTGAGGGGGGTGGGTTTTGAGCAGATCACAGAAGGTTAAAGCATAAACAGTAATGTTGAAATGTGGTTGCCAGAAACTTTTCTGTTTTCAGTACAGTTTACAATACTGCAGACCACTGAAGGGGTTTTCCACATTCTGAAAGTAGTAGGTTTCCAAAGCCTGGAACAGACGAGAAAATCGCATCCAGCATAGCTCTGCATGTCTCAGTGTTCACTGCAAATGGACTGACAAAACAAATTGGCATATTTAAAGACAAATCCATCTCATAATCCTTTCTCTATCCTCAGGGGACATACAGTTGAGTCTACTCAGTGAAGTCAGGAGTGTTTAGTTACCAATTCTTTAAATCTAGAATGAGTAAGAAGTGATTCTTGTTCTCCTCCACCGCTCCTATCTTCATCACTGGTATCTAATGATGGAGGAGAGATGAACCCCATATCTTATGTCGAAGAAAGGCACTAGGCATTTAAGACTCCCAAGCTATCTCAAGGTACCCATGCCTCATACTTGAGGACTGGAGTAAACGGTCCCTCCAGCCCAGTGAACACCATAGTGACTCTTCCAAACCAAGTTCTGTTTCCTATCACATCCCACATGCCAGAAGCCCCAGAGGATCCCAGTCCAGTTGCTACACTCTCTTGCCTTTGCAGGTGTGTGAAACTCTTTAGTACAAATCATCACAGCAGGGTGCATTTTTATCTTATAAGAATACCAGCACAGTCCCATTGGGGAGGGGTGGTCTGTTGTATCTCACACAAGCCAGAGAGGAGGTTTAGAGGAGGGACAATAAACAAAGGGCTAGTGTCAACTATGAACACTCCAGAACTGAGATAAGGGGGGAGTGAATACCCATAAAATAATATTGTTAGCAACAGTCATTTTAATACTGCTGACCTCGTCATGAGGTCTGTCCAGTCCAAATCCCTGGACACGTGTTATTTCAGTTTCAGATGCAATTTAGAGAAGTGGTTTTTTGCCTGAACACCTGTAGACTCAGATATTAACTCGTATATTCACCTACCTACAAGTGGTTTCTGCTTTAAGATGGAAATGTGCAGGGAGTCACTGGGAACCCCCCAACCTCGGCATTTCTCTTTCAGGATACTTCCCTGTGGTCTCCTTGTATAACTCCATATTTCTCCTTATTAAGAGCATGACTTGACTCCAAAACAATACACACAAATTAGATGCTCAATTAGCAAGATCAAGTAGTCACAATTGATTCATTTAGATATGATCTAGAAACAAACAAAAAAGCCATTGCCTTAAAGAAAGGCTTATTTTCCTACATGGGTGTGCTTGAAAGCAATATGAGAGGGACTTAGACAAATGGACTAGCTCCAAATAATAAAGTACCAGTTTAAGAAAAACACACAGGCCAGGATTACAGCAAATTATACACTCCTGTACCCAAGCAGCATTCACACTCTTGAATTAGAAATATGCATGCTTAGCTCCAAGGATCAGCACAGAGCCCTTAGCCTATAATGATATTTCCTTAGGAAAGAAAACTATATTTTTCACTTCTTTTATCTGCAAATGGCCCTACCATTTCTTATTAATCTTTCAGTAAAAAAATTGATCTGTGACTGACAGTGAGCACAGTTTCTGCTCAAAAGGGAGAAGTTTAAGAAAATTATAATAATCAAAAATGACCTGTTCTCTGAGAACCAATTAGGGAAGTTGAAATACAGATATCACGATGTACTCGGCCAACAACGCATTTCTGGGTGATGCTACACTGAGAATATTAGTATATAATTGTGTCAAGGTCTGAACAGAGGCCCTCCCCACATCCTTTTGGATCAAGCAGGGAAAGGAAAGGGCAGAGCTGTACCTCTGTCCTCATCCATTAATCTGTCTGCCCACTTCATAGATGTCAAAGAAATAAAGTGAAGCCTGAGGGCCAAATTCTGGTTTCCCTTACTGCTACACTCTGTCATCCAGATTTGGTCAATGCTTTGCTGATGTGATGACCAAAGCAGTTTGCAACACTTTTAATTTTGGCTGTTTCAAGATGACAGGATTTTTTTCTTCATAACAGTTAGAGTCAGTCTTTATTTTTCATAAAAACCTGAGAATTACCCAAAGAAAAGGACTTTAGGAAAACCCCTTAAAGGCCAGGGTTTCTCCATAGCCTAGAAGACTGTCTGGAGAGTGGCTAGCCTCTCGGAAAAGGAATATAACCAGCTGATTCCAAGTGCCACTTGATCAATAATGAGATATTCAGAAGGAGTCTTAATTTTATCTAACCAGAGGGATGAGACTATCATCTTCCCTGACAACCAAAAACTCAGCAGAGACCTCTTAAAGGGAATCATCTCCATTAAGTTGTTGCCTGCTTGCAAGCAGTGGCAGTAATGGCACTCACCAGCTTTCAGCTGGAAGTGATCGGAGGGGAATGCAGCAGGTAAGGTAAAGCTTTACAGGGGCGTTGCACACATACCCGTGGCATTATGTCACTGTGGCACTCATCCACAGAGTCCGCAGGGACCCGCAACCACTTCTGAGACTATGCTTAAGGTGCTGGGCTGCCCTAGAAGGTAAAGCATATCTGTATACAACAACGTGTGCACGCACGTGTGCACAGCCTTTCCACAAGTCCTGTTTCATGGGTGCACCATAATGCCAGCGTAACAACTTTTCAATGAAAAATTTAAATTAAAATGTAAAACATTCTAAAAGACTGTTTGCGGTTCACAACACTGCAAAAACTTATTCTGATTCTTTTTTTTTTAATTTACACTATGATAACATTGTTATTACTCCTGAATAAGTCTTTTATTGAAAAGCAAATATTTTAAATGGCAGGTTGGTGACCTAAATACATAAATCTTCTTTTTAAAAAAGCTTGTCTTTTTGGAGACTGACATGTAATATCATTAGTAAATTTCAATATTTAGTCAATACTAAATAACATAAACAACTCATAATTTCTTTAGACAGATTATTTTCAACTGCACAGCTTATAGATGAAGGAAATTAAATTCCTCTCAGGAAGACAGAATGATCTTCTCATGACTTAGGACGGAAAAAAGAAAGAAAAAATTATCTCCAAATCTTTAAGCTTGCACTTACCAACGCTGAGTTGGGTAATTGGTCTGACAAAGAAAGAGGAAAAATTAAAAAAAAAAAAAAAAAAAGGAAAAAAAATAATTTCCAGTAAACCGAATAATCTTTCATGTAATAGACCAGTAATTAGAGATGAGTTTTAGGAATAAGCAAGTCTGACTTGTTAGTAAATTAGAAGATCCTGAGGCGCATGAGACATAAAAAAGAACACGGCACATAGGTAATAGCTAAAGAGATTTTATGAACCAAGTAGAAGATAATTCATCTTCTCTGTGATGTAACACAACACTGTTTAGTCCCTTCTTAACAAACCTTCAATCAAGTCTCATTTCATTTAAATCTAAATAACACTTCAGCTACCTCCTACAGGGGAGGACTTGCAGATTTCCTTCTGGAAATATATTTCTATAACCTCAGAGTGTCCAAACACCCCCAAATTTTATTTTAACTTCTACAATGAGAGAGTGTTTAAGTAAGAGAGAATTATGAAACTGAGGTTGCAAAACATGTCATTTGTTCAGAAAAAAATAATCTCATAGTGTTTGCAGTATTTGTGTCCCTTGAATTAGGTCTCACCTTATGTAGCATCTCTATTTGGGCTGTAGCAGGTTTTCATGTTACATAAGTAAACTTTAGTTATGAAACAATTATTAGAATAAATACAGATATGGTTTTGAGACAGATTCTATCATCCTGACTGTCAGAAAACATAGTGGGACAAAGCTAAAATTAATTTTCACTACATAGTGTTTCTCATTATCACTGACCCCATGACTTCCTAGCCCAGATGTGCATCTTTTCAGGTCAAGATCATATGACAAGTACGTTCAGAGCTAAATCTCTTTCCTAGTCTAAATGATGAGTCCTTTGTTCTCCCAAAAGTCCATCAAGTACTCAAAATTGTCTAGCTTTACAATGTCTAACCTGGTGAGTTTGGCATAATTTATATAGGTATTAGTCAATCTTTTCAGAGAACTTTTAGATACAAAACTGCACTGCATAAGTAAATAATTCTTTAAAAAAGATCTTAAAGAAAAATACATAACTAGTCTGAAACAAGTTGCGATTTAGTAGTTTGCAAGTTAAATCAGGAAAAACCAGGAAACAGCCATCTTTTATGGGCAAATGCAATCCATGTAGATCAAAGTTTGCCAGAGATTATAGAAACATTTGGAGACCAAGAAGACGCAATTCCCCTCATATTCTACCATGACGTTAATGTAAAAGTTCTTGCCTAAATTCAGTTTGACCATGGTGAAAAACATGTGGCTTCATTGCATTATGAGACTTGAAACCTGTTGGTTTCAATTTAAATTGAGATGATAGTTAAGCACATCTACTTTCAACATAAACCAATCAAAAAAAAAGATGTGATTTTTCCATAGAAACATCTCCACCAATAGTTTATATATGCTGAAGTAGCCAATTACATCTTGGCACACTCAAAAATACATAGCAACAGCAATGACAGCATGGCAACAGCAGCTGCTGCACAACGGAAAAATTAGAAAATTACTCTTTAGAAAAAAATATATTCTGTTAATTCATTTTGTTTACACTTTCTTTCATGAAATAGTTTTAGAAAACACTGTATGTGTAGCTAACTCTTCTTGTGTACCTCATTACTGGATGGGTGAATTAAGATTCACCAAAAAATTCCTTGCAGTTGAAAGTTGCCTTACAACCATGCGTATAACTCCGCTCATGGCAAATCGTTCAAAAATTATGGGAATTTTGTTTTGCTTCCTTCCAAATAGAAGTATACCAGTGCACATAAGTAAACTACACTTTTCATAGCCAACATGTTGACTTCAGTGTGACAGGACAACCGCCCTAATCAGTGGGACACTACCTGACAGCCCACGAATGGCCTGGCCACACTGGAAAGCTTGATTCTTCCCTTAGGCACAGCCATCATACGTTCTTGTCAAACATTATGACATTTGCCATACAATCAAATGTACTTACATGACTATGCACTTAAAAATACACGAACGGAGGGTGGGGATTTTAAATAGCCATGCTGGAAAAACTGGGCTTTTTTAAATGTTAAGGTCCAGCTCCTACCTCCGCAAGCGTATGTTTTGCTTCCACTCTCCCCTTCCCAGAGGAATGTCCCTCTCTTATTAGGGGAGAGCACCCACAAGAGTGGTTCTACCGTGCTTCATTTATACTGTGTCAGTGGTGAAATACCAGTGAACAAGCAAAAGGTTGTCAGTACTTTCTCAGAGGAGCGGGAATGTGTGTGTCACCACCGCAGTGCCACCTGCGTGTAGAACAGAGCCACAGAACATGGCAGTACACAATGCATGTTTTAACAGGGAGGCAATGGGAAGGCAAAAAATTCTGTGCAAGAAATCTAATAATTATGTTCGCAGTGTCTGTGTCATTTGTCTAAATAACATTTCTTGTGTTTTATATGTTTCTAGATCTGTATCATATCCCCGTGGGATACGAAGTAACTCATTTGAGCCTCTATAGTTAAGGATTAGGTAGTTTCCCTAGTCTAAATCCTGCCATATTGTAGCTATTAGCATCTGAAAAATTAATCTATTCTCTGGTAAGGCACAAATAGATTTTAACATACCAAAAGTCACTACATTTGAGTTGATCAGAGTATAGTTATGTAAATAGTATGTAAGCACAGATTCTAGTAATGCCAGATAAAGACATTCAGCTTTAAACTCATTCCTTCAAGTATTTAGGGCTCAGTTTTGAGGCTTAATGTTTTTTGACAGTTGTTTTGTCTTGCTTCATTTCTCTGCAAGTCCATACCTGGGACAGACATGTGAACCCATGCCTACTTCACTTGATGTGGTCCAAGGCACATGTGAGGCCTCTAAGCCCAATTTTGCAGGATACTGCTCCATCTGAACCAGACAAGGTTGCCCTGGAGATCTCACAGTGTCTGCCCAAAGGTGAGATCAGCGCTTGAAAGGAAAAGATATTTTCTCTCACTTATATTAAAACATCATTAGATACAGCAATGTTTTTTTTTCAAATTTTCTCCTTTACTTCCTAGCTCTGCTTGGCCCAGAAAGTAGACTTCAGACAAGATGAAGGTTAATCTCTCCAGGGTGGCCTTTCCACTGTCCTCTTGTCCTTGCTCAATAGGTGGTTTGAAGCATTTCTAATGCTACTTTTGAACCCATCCGCATAAAAAGCTGCTCTCTAAACTGACCTTTGAACATGGCTGAGGGAAGACAGTATTCTCTGAAGTGCTGCTTATTGTCCTGCTTTTACACATGTTATTTATATGCTTCATCTTCCACTTGTCCTGCTCTTATCCCATTGACCAGGTTCATAGCGGTCATGGCTATGATAAAAATCATTATTATCAGTTATAGTTGCTCTACTTCATTTCAGATAACACTTCTCTTGGCTGAGAATGGAAGGGTATGTACTGCTGCTGGTAGCTCTTATCGTTTCTCAAACTGTCAGTGAACAGTCATTATTGTCCTTCCACTTCTCTTTCTATTGTGAGAACAGTTACTTATCCTACTTCTCATAAAGCTTGCCGGTTTGTATATTAGCTTCCTTTGTAATACTCTTTAATTTAAATCTGGAAACCCTCTTCACCCTCTTCCCCTCATCGCATATGGAAAAAACTAGTCACCCAATGGAAATGTGACTGAGACCTGAATATGAAATCTATATGTTTTAGAAGGGAAAAAAAAAAAAAACTCCACTTCCCTGAGTAGGCTTCAGAACTGGCATATTTTCAATTTCAGCATAACAGGTACTTTCTCATCATTTTTCTCTTTTAGTTCTTGATTGAAATCTTCAAGCATTAGAGTGTAGCTTTCTATTCAATATATGGTGAATATGACCTCATGTAGCCTCACCATCCCAGAAACAGACTAAGAATCTTTCTGGCAAAATATGTAATTCCTTCTTGGATTTTTTGTTTTAGGGACAAGGACTGCTGTAATAGCAGCATCCAATGGAAAGAATATAAGCATAAGGTTATAAAGTGAAGTCAGGAGCCACTGACTTCCACCTAACTTCTTCCATATGCTTTGTGTAAATTCCCCGAGCTTCCTACATGCTGTGTCCCTCAAGCCAATGCCTCGTAGGTGAGAGGAGCACACTTGCTCTTTAAATGTCATTCACAGGATACAAGAATAGAAAGGGTACAGCATACTAAGTAAGTTTGCTCTGTATTCTAGGTAGAGAATGTGGACTCCACAGCCAAATTTCATCACTGCTTCTCTATAAGCATGAGCACATATAAGCATTAATTCCTGGTAAAATATGAAACATAGGATTTTGGCTTTTCTGTTCAAAGTTGGTCCTGTAATGTCACTGGGAGCTTTATCTGGGGCCAGGGGGTTGGGAGGGCATAAATACCTGCAAGCACAGCATCACAATAAAAACATTGAGTGGTATGAAGTAACTCCTCAGTTATCCATTAGCCCAATAACTTACTAATGAAAGTGTTATGGGGGAGAGTTACAGCAATTGGTCTGTTGCTGCTCTATAAGAGCCATCCCCAAACTCTGCTCCACTTTATGAGAATAAGTGATATCAAAGCTATATCAAGCAGATGATGCTTTCGTTTAAAAATTAAATAATACATATGGTGATGCACAAGAGATGTGGAGGTGTAAAAGGAGTTCTCCACTGTGTGAAATCTGAGCTTCAGGTAAACTCCAAGAGCCAGGTTTGGTTGGGAGAAGAGCAGGGGACATTATCTACAGATGTAGCTACCAATGGCAGCTAAACCACTCAGTCAGTAAGGTATCATTTTATGCAGTTAAGAATACAAGAATCCTCCCCTATTGTAGTTGTAGCTTCAGCCATTCCATTTTCTAAATCTTTCAAAGACTGACATTTCAAGCTGACCCATCTTATACTTCCTCTCAGGCCTTTCTATCTTTGTTCCTCCTTTGTCCCTCTCTTGCTTGCCGCAGCCACTGGGCCAGTCAGGTGGGCACTGGTGTTCTGAAGTGACACAGGGCATTCATGTAGGACACTTTACACACAATTAATTTGCTTTAATCTAAACTATTCTGCAAAAGCAGATAGCACCTGTGTGCCAGATACATAAAGATGTAAGTAATCTGCTCATGATCTATTTGCAGACTGTGCTGTCAGTTGCTTGATGTGCATGGGCTTAGTGGGGGGAGAAAGGAAAAAAGGAAGAGTAACCAACTAACTAACTGTAGCATAAACATAGAAAGCTTTATTTAATTGTCTCAGTTCTTATTTTTCTTTCCTTCACTGTATGGCAGTTTTGACCCCACAGAATCATTTTTTTAGATCAGGCTTCAAATACTGAATGTTTAATGCACACTTTTTTAAACCAACAAGATGAATTATCCATCTGGTTGCCTAATATATTTTCATGGTAGCTTTAGGTCCTAGCAAATTGGGTATTTCAGTACCTGAACATCTCCAGTATACCAGAACATAATGACAATGAACACATACATTGGTGAAAAAAGGGATTTTTTGTGTTTCTATATAAGCACGATAATACATTCTGACACCGTAAGAGCAGTATTTTCTGTCAATCAGCTTGAATTCTCTGTAAGCCTCAGACATATAAGTCACATTGAGAGGGTTATGCATTTCACAAGTGGATTTATATATAAATACTTTCTCTGGCTCCAGTTCAACACAACAAAAGAAGTCAAACATTAGTCTGTATTTGTATTTCTTCACTGAAATGTTTTGACATAAACTGCACACAATCCTAGCTGAAAAGTGCCATACAGTTTGGAAGAAACTGCTGTGAACACCTCTATTGTTCACAAAATGCCAAAGTTTTTGCTTCTTAGAAACTTGGAGACCTCATTTCCACAGCTCCATTGACAGTTCATCTTCTAAAGAGCATACAGTCCTGTATATAGCTTTCTCCTTCTTCTCCTAGGTTTTCCATTCTAAGTAGGCTCAGAAACCTACTAACACCATTGAGAGCTATAAAAAATACATCTGATCTTTGCCAAAACAATGAAACATCTACAACAAAAACAGTGGCTATTTTCTATCCAAATATCTGTTTTGCATGGTATTAAACAAATCACTGTCACTTTACAGTACAGTTCTTTACAGTGTGTGGCAACTTCTTGAGTCAAACTGATCAGTTATGCTGCTTAATTCTGGAATAACCCAATGAAAGTTGATTTATTCCAGATTTGCCCCAAAATTCCCCTGCTCACACAATGTGTAATGGAAATGGTCACAGCCACCACCTGAACCCTGCAAGTTTGAACAGATGAATGCTGGATGGACTGCAGTGTGATAGACAACTTCATGACATCCACATCAAACTAGAGGCTTTCCTAAACTACATCAGTTAGCAGATTCCCAGGAGGCTGAGAAACTGGTCAAGCTTCACTGCAGCACATTGGCCATCCGGCTATTCTCTTTTCCTCTGAAGATGTTCAGATACTCTGCGTGTTCACCCACCACTCATCCTTTCAGCCTGGCCCCTCCTTAGCCTCCCTGTTGCCTGTCTGGCTACCACAGAACAGCAAAATCCTCCAAAAGAACAGAAAACCTTAAGGCCTCAAATTCAACTTATGAGAAAATACGGGGTCATAATATCGAGCATGTAAAAGCATGTTCTAGTGCACAGTGTTCAATTTATTAAATTAGACTGAAAAGAACAGTGTATTCATTGGCTTAAACTTGCTCTAAGTAGTCCCTATGAAAATGTGTTGGTTTCATTAGACATCCAATACTGTGTTTAATTATAAGAAAGGAAAGAAAAAAGAAAAAAAATCAAGCAAGATGTATATGAGCCTGATCTGAAATATGCTGGTTTTGTAAAACAAAGCACTGGTTTTTCAATGAAAAGCCACTGGTGTAAGTGAAAATATTATGCCTTGAATGGAAATCTATTCATTTCCATAAATATTTAGTGACTTGAGTATGCATGAATTGGTTCCACTACAGATGTATCGGATTCAATGACACTGTATTAGTTTCAAAGCGTATTTATCTATGCAGTAAAAATGTATAGGTTAGGAGAATTAAAGAGGCGTGATGATGGCTGCCCTGACGACTCTAGTCTGAAATACAATTCCTATTAAAATTTATTAAATTGGACTTAACAATGATACATTCAAAATCATAAATAATGGCTATGGTACTATATCACTTTGGACTCATTAGTCCTTTTGTGTCACTCTGATGTAAACTGATTCTTCCAAGTTTCCAGGGGCTGCACCTTTTCCTCTTCACCCTAGAATGCAACTGTAGGCAATTTTGGTTCATTCTCCATTCACCTCCCATTTGTAAAGGTGAAAATGCAGGTTGGCTGGTCAGGCAGACCAGAGTATCATCTTGACCCTCCATTTGAGACAGTAAGTGGAGACTTAGGGGTCCATAAGCTGCCCGGGGGGCATAGAGCTGATATATCCTCAGTTTAAAGTCCAGCAGCATCTCCGTGCCTGTGTTTCTTTCTGACTGGCTCCAGGTACCTCCTTAGAGCATTATCCAGGCTCCCTAAATCACCCTTCAGTGATTACCCAACTTCCTCCTGTGAAAAGATGCAGTAACAGAGGCAGAGATCCTCAAATCAGAAAAGGCAGCATACTTGTGAAGCCATGCTTTGCTCAGGCCTGCACATTTATTTTCTGGTTAAAAATGATGCACCATACTGAAATGCTTGCAGGCTCTTGCTGAAGTATAAAAACTTAGGTATGAATCCCCCCCATGAACTACATTTTCTCTTGTAAATCATAGTGTTTAATAAACGCTCAATTAATTGAGAGGTGTTTCAGCTTCATCTACTGTTGCACAATAGGACTCTGGCTACACTGCTGTTATAAGTAATATTCTGTAGACACAACATTTGGAACAACTCAGGCTTCTGTAGCTGCTTCTATTGTAAAGAGGCATCCTGAGTGATTCTGAAAGCCGGAGTATTTGTTTTGATTTGTCTATAAAAATGTATCAGTAACTTTATTGTTTAGTTTGTCCTGCTGACTAACACAGCTACCCACTCATGCTAAAGAATGTACAAAGGCTGTTAAGTGCCTGTACTATTTTTATAAGCAAAAACATCAATAAGCACTTGACTTTGAAGTTTTTAGCATCCATTCTCCAGTTTGACTCTGAATGATAAAAGAAAACAGTCTTCAACTTCCCTCTTTGTGGTACACAATAAAACTCTATCTACTGTGAGACTTCTTCATGATGGGACCCTAGCTTTTCTCTACATACTCTCATTTCCTCTAACAACACAGACAAATTAATTTTTTTTGTAAGTCCTGATTAGCCTGTTCCAGCCTAATAAAAGAGGTACTTGGTACTTTCAGGATAAATCCAAATGTGGGATCAATATCCACAGCAGTTTGATGAGCCACAGTTTCATCTTGTCGCAAGAAAGAATATTCTTATGTTGACACAACCTATTTCTCACTGTCATGTTATAAATTAAAAGTTTGTTGCACCTCCTAAGGAAGATAACCCATTGTTTTCACCAGAACTCCAAACTAAAAAGTTTAAGACTTTAAATAAAGTCTGGAAAGCAGAAAATTAAGTGACAGAGGAAGAATATGTTCCCATTAGAGAAAAAAATGCAGTTATAAAATATACAATTTAAAGACAGTTATCATTCTGTGGTATAAGACTTCCTGAATCAGTTACACTCTCCCAGAATAACCTTTTTAAAGTGCTATTTCCAGTATCACCAAGCAGGCCTTGTAATTGCAACTGCCATATATATAGGGCTCCAAGATAATAATAATTTTTCTCAATTATGGTTTGCACAATATGGTTGGTTATGCTTTATTTCTAAATTATTTCTAAAATCTTTTTCTGCTTCTTTCTTGCAGAAAGATATAGTTGGCTCGGAATGTAGCAGAACTCCCCTGATTCCTTCCATATTTTAAACAACTCTTACTACCTTCTTCTGATTATTTTGTACTGTTACGTTATCAAACTTAAAACAACCCATATCCTAGCCATAGTACAAGACTGTCTTTGCTCAAAGAAAATTAAAATCTGTGGTCCTGATTGTGCAAATATTAACACATGGGAGTAATGGCAGGACTTAAATAGTTTAACTGAGACACTAAATCTCTCATGCACATGTTGATTTTTGAAGAATAACTGTTGACAACAAGCCCTGTCTTAAACATAAAATCTGAAGCAGGTGGTAGAAGCACCTGTGAAGGACTCTGTGAAGGGAAAACCCTCTATTCCTGCTTCCCCAGGTGAACCTGACTGCACAGGAATGGAAGCAAGATGCAGGACTTGAAGGACAATCCAGTTTGACAGCACAAGTTCTGCTGTTTCCATCTGGCTGACGTCTTGTGCAGGACAGAATATTTTGTACTCCTGTGTCTGTTTCCATAGTCATACTTGGTCTTCAACAGTTGATTTATGTATTTATTACATATATTTTACAACTCAGTCTGTTTTGTGGATGTCCTTTTTTGTCTCCTGACTACTGTCTTTTAGCTGTCTAGCCATTCCACGCAGTAGACAGACAAACATTTTAAAAATATATCTAATGTTTTCCAATTTCTTTAAGACACTTGGTCATGGTTATTCAAAACATGGGCAAGGAATCTCAGCACAGGGCAGCTCACCTAACTGAATAACCCCCCACCTAACTGAATAATCCCCAAGGCAGCAGATAAAGAGCAGCAGGAACTGCTTCAGAGCCCATCCCAGGCCCTGCTCCATCCCTGGGACTCATCTGCTATACAACCACTAGAGAAGTAAGTCCAAATACACTTACATCCAGCCTTAAAAGAAGAAAAGTATCAGAGGAGTACTCAGGGCCTCCAACAGAGGCTATTTGCTGTCCCAGACTGAAAGACTTCTCACCCTGATTTTACAAAACTGAGTTGATAGAGTATAGGAGGACAGCCTAAAGTACAGCCCAAGAAATGCACAGAACAAGGGATCTCATGGGAGAGCTACTATTAGTTTGTTTGCAATGTAGGGCAAAGTCCCAATCTCAGTTAGAAGTGCACACACTTGGAATAATGCTACCACCTATCATTTAGTAAATCCAGATTTACAGAGGTAAGGACGTAGGAGCAGAATTTGTTCCAGAATCTTTAGGCAAGCTGAGATAAAGCCCTCCCAGAACACATATTTCAATATCGTGCCTTAGGTAACAGCAAAATCACAGTCTTTATCTTTCTTTCATGCAGTATCAAGCTTCCATACGTCATACATCTTTATGTTTCCTTAGCTACTTCATAGCCTTAAAAGAACACTGGGTTGGATGGTTGGCTTTTTTTTTTTCATTTTACAAGAATATACATTTTTCAAGTCTAAATAAACAAAATGTATTCACTCCTTAATTGGCTTTTGTCAGGAGACATTCTTTTCAGCTAAGAAAGATGTATTCTTTGATGTCTTCATTAAAAGATCTCACTTTTTTTCCCTGAGAAATATATATATATATTAATGGTACAGTAAGCTTTTGTCTTCCCCTTTGATTGTTCCTTAATGCCAAAAATGCCATTTTAAATGTGTGTTATTTTAACAGGGTTTATGTTAAGCAACAAGGTGGATATTATTCTTTAAATCTAAGTTTAAACAGTATGAAGAGTGGAGCCAATTGAAGTAAATCATAATTGCTAAACAGGATTAAGTTTGCAACAGCTTCCTAAAAGTCTGCAAGAAAGCAGATACAAGAACAGATCCCTGCAGCAGAAATACATTTTATTCGCAGCTTCTACCCCAGACCCACACTCTCCAAAGTGTCATTGTCATGAATCATTGTTAGCAAAACAATAACCTTAGTGGTCTTACATTTTCTCTCTGTGCAAATTATGTATGTTTCATGTAACATTACTTACTTCCTCAACTAGCAAGTCTTTTCCGTCTGTTGGAAAGCCACCAGTGGTGATGTGCTATCAAAGTGAATTACTTTCTTACATGCCAGGAAATTAGGGCAATCCAGTGCCTTTCATCTAGCTCCTCCACACTGCCATCCTGCTCCCACAGGGTCTCCCATTCACTCTTCTCCTACTGACTTGTATGGAAGCCATCAGACAGTAATTTCTCTGTGGCCTGAAAAAGGCATTTCAGGCTTGAAAAGCAGCCGTGTGACTGTATGTGTGGTTTCTTCATATTCTGACACTCAGTACTAGAAAGAGGATTCCCATGCAAGTTCTGTGTAAGCGTGTAAAAAAAAAATCAAACACAATGAGGAAAACAAAGTAAGGAAAGGATGGGCTATCAGTCCAAGCACACATGGCTGTAGTAGTCTTTACTCCCTGAAAATGTTAGGTAGCAGCTATAGCCAGTTCTGTCCTTCTGCTCAGGACAGAAGATTCAGATGTCAGACAACAATGAACTTTTCTCATTTTCTTTGCAATTCTCATGTTTCCAAACACTTGGCTTTTTATGGATATAATAGATTTGCACAGGCAGACACTTTGATGTCTGAGCACTGTTAACAGAACGATTGGCTGGAAAGAGTTAGGCTGAAAGTAGTGTTTGAATGGAAACCAGCTAACAATCTTCCCTCCCCTACTATAAATTACACTTTGGCTACAAAATAGATATCTTCAAAGTCTGACAAGTGCTAAAAACCCTGTGAATGAATAGTTAGGAGAATGCTCCAGTTCCCCATTGCCATATCATCTTCCTGCTCTTCCTCTCACTTCTATTTCTCTCCTGCCTACGCCAGTGCTCTTCATTCCTCTCCCCTAATCTGGTCACACCATGCACCCTTCTCACATATGCCCACATCCATGTCTGTCTTCCCTTTTCATAGCTATCCACCTTCATGCCTCCCATCTCCCTCTGCCTTTCCATTCTCTCGATAGGTGTGATGTGACATTGCTGCCCATCCTTCTCCTTGCTCCAGTCTTCTTTGTATCTCTGAGTGACTTCCACCCCTCCCATCACCTCTGTATTGCTTGCTTAGGGGTTCACCTGGTCTACCAAACATTGCATTCCCTTCCCTAGGCATTCCCATTAGTTTTGCCTGTTTCCCCATCTACAAACTTAATTTTTCACCCCTCTGCATGCACCCATCTGAGCATCCTAGCTAACCAGATTCCTCCTTTTAGCCTCTTCAGGTCCAGCCATTGTAAACAGAATTAAGGGGGTTTGCTTTCAATTATAGTATGTCTGAAAAAAAATCACTATCCTGGCAGTGACAGAGAGTGATTTGAGGCATAGTTAATCAGATCAGGTTGAAAAAACAAGCTTATAATGAGGATCTAGATTCTATTATCTTAATTGTTGAGTTGCTATACTTACTTCATAAAACGGCAAGTGAAAGTCATATGAGCCAGTAGTCCACCATTTCATACCAACCGATGAGCACTCATCCACTAGATATCACCACGAGTGCATTTACACATGCAAAAAGTTCCTCTGAACCCTCTAAGTCTCACTTTGCTGGATGCACACATCTGTAGTGTACCTCAGTAAATCTAAATGCTATTGCCTGTTTACGTGTGCTGATACAGCTTCTCAGGAAGAGCTATGGCATGCTCTTTACTGGAAGATTAACTCTTGCCTCTATTTAAGTCTATTAAGCCCTATTGACATCTAGGAGCCATTAGATGAAGCTAGTGATACCTATGACCTCCAGAAAAATCAGACTGTTATTCCTCCATAACCCCAAGCCAGACAGGATGAAACAGTAAATTATGTTACTCACTGTCAGGTCCCCCTGTTTTCTCCTTTCATACAGGACTCCACCCCCTCCAGAGCTAGCCCCACCTGAACATCTTCAACAAACACCTGGAGCCAAACCCATCACAATGACTTTGTGTCCGCCTCCCCAGAGTGAATATAACTGAGGCAGGAACGGCAGGGTTCTCTGTAGCTCATCCTCCCCAGGATGTAGAAGAACATCTAGCAACACAATGCATTTAATAGCATTTGATTGTATACAAAATTCAGTAATTTGCAAAGGGTGTCCTAGTCATTAGTGAGAATTAATGAGGTTCTACTGTAATAAAATCTTACTTCAAAATACAGAGTTTTACCGGAACATATGGGATTATAAAAGTAAATGTGCATCAGACATAATCTTATGCCACATTATATAGCACGTTTTTAGAAAAGAAACACCCACAGGTCTGAACAACTTTTATTTTTATGCAAATGCAACGTGCACAGAGACGTGCTTACTTGTCACTTTTTTGTTGTATCACTGCAGTGCCAAAGGGAAGTATCATGTCTCATTTTGCCTAGTCTTTATCAATCTACCTTTGCAAACACTCCACCATTCATGGACTAAAGGACTTCTGGCATCGCAAAACTGTTTTCTATTCACATCCATCTTCTGTGACACGCTGAAGGAAGCCCCTGCAAGAGCTTTGTAACCCAATCCTCCTTGGGAATTCAATATGCTATACAACTTACGCCCAACCCCGCGTGCTTTTTATAATCATAGCCATCATCTTTTTTATTATGTCTTGGACTTGAAGAGTCCTGAAAGCAGATGTAACTCATGATGACCTGACTTCAATGGGAGAATGAACCAGGTGGCTAATTGTCTCTAAAACAAATACACTGATAATTAGCAGGAGAGCACAATGCAACAGAAGCCTAACCACCAACCTTTATTTAAGTTAAGCAAATGGGTGAGTAAATGATGCAGCTGCATCGTACTTTGACAAGTTAATAAGGGAACCATACTTCATCTAGTCAGCTACAGTAGCCAAAGCATGCCCTCAGGACCTGGTATCAATGATTCTGAAATGGTAAACTTTTAGAAAACGGAAAAAAAATATCAGCTCTAGTGCAGAAAAGGTCTTCTGCAACAGCTTCCCTTTCCTAGCAGGTCACTGCACTAGCATTCAACCCTGAATACCTGGGTTCAGACCTTGTCTTACATCCCTAATGGAAATAACCATGGTGGCTTCATCTTGCTTTCCACTTGCCCATGTCATAAAAACAAGCACATTGGCATCCTCTGCTGAGGAGCAGTCTAGGAACAAATAACAAAGGAGCTGCCAGTTAGGCTGTATTGCATTGGCAATGCTGCACAGAGGAGCTTACTCGCTAATGGCTCACAGAGTAGCTGGCTTTAGCTACCATTGCCAGTCCCCCATCTTTATAAGCCCTGAACTTCAGCCCATTGATTCCATAAAAAGCAAACAAAGGAAATGAGTGGAGCTTGCTTTAAAGGTATTAGCAACTCAGAGAATTTAGCAATCTCTGTTTTAAAACACAGATTGCTTTGTGAATGGTGTCAAACAGCAGCCAAAAAAGAGCACTACATAAAGTACCCAGTGCAAATAACTCCAAGGGTGTTGACAGAGAGGTGGAAAGATAAACATTTCTAAGTAATTCCCATGATCCCTATTATATTTGTGATGCTGATCAGATAATTCAGACACTTGTGGGGTAGGAGGTAATATTCTCACCTTTGTTGGTTTGCTTTAATGTTTACCATTGGATAAAATTCCTTAAAAGCAATTTTAGTTTTGGTTTGGTTTGGTTTGGAGTTTTAGTTTTTATTGAAAACTAATTTAAGCACATTGCTTTAGGGGAACCTCATATACAAGAGGGTTTTTGTTCTGAAAGAGAAGTAGAAAGCAAAACTAGAAATAAAGCAAGGGGCAAATACGTCTGTGTTGCACCAGTCTTACCTGCTCCCTACATTTTCCCCATAAAAATCCAATGATCTACACCTCACCAAAGGCACTTGGCCAAAAGAAGGTTTTGTCAAAATCTCTCAATCACACATCGCCAGCCTCTTCACGAATGAGTCTCAACAAGTTTACACTGGCATAGCACTAGGGTTAGAAAATAGTAGGGTAAGCCTCTTCTCAGGGTCCAAAGTGAGCAGATCATAGAAATTAAACAGACAGCATAAATGGTGAAAAGTAGATTTTTCCACTAACATGTTTCTGGCTACCAGTTTTAATAGTCTAAGGAATTGTTATTAGGGTGATCAAAGGCAGAAGTCATAAATGCAAGAAATATGACAACTAAGCATCTAGCTAGTGTGGCAAAGTAGATTGCTTTCTTTCCATTTCTTGTTAAATACTGCTTTGGAACTTTATTTTGATGTAGATTTGACAAAACTCTCATTTCGTTTCAGTTTCTGGTGCATAGGTTTAGTGAAAGAAAAAGAATAAAGGGAAAATGAAGAAACTGTCAGAACAATAGTTGCTTTAGAAAACAAGAAGTCTGCTGAGGCTTTAGATTTACAGAATTTATTTTCACAAATTACCAAAAAAAATCACCAGGAAAAATAACATCTTGTCTACTCTTGCAGCTCCTTAATACATTGGACTGTTCACTAAGCTCCAGATACTTCTCTCTGAACCTATAAATAATTATCTATGCTTTAATAGTTGAAGTAAAGAGTAAATTCGATATTACTCCTTTCAGTTCTTCTGTTAACTATGGCTAATACAATAGCAGGTACATTTTCAATTTTTTTGCTTCCACAAAATCATCTATCATTTCATTGTCACATTAGAAGATAGAAATCTAGACCCCTGCCAAGTTCAAAATAAGCTCAGCTTTTGCTATTTGCTCATTTAACTTTCTGGGAATGTTAATAAATACATGGAAGAATATCAGCTGTTCACCAGCTTTAAATATACCACTGTGAGATTAAGATATTTCCAGTTCCTTCAAAACTTTTTACTTTACCATGGTAAGAATTAGACTATCACAAAGTTCTCAGAACACAAGTTTACTGTGATTTGCCCAGAAAACTGTGTTTCAGTATTGTCTGGCTCCAACTTAGCATGTGTTCTTTGCATTAATCATTTTGCTGAATAACTGGCATTGGGCCAGCAGTTTAGCCTCTTGGAATTTTTCTTCCATATAAGTTTTGAACTTCCTACTTATAAATTCTGTTCCCGTAGTTCATTCCTGAGAGTCCAGGACATTTTTCTATAAGAGGCATTTCAGGAGCAGGCTTCATGAATAAGGTGTGAAAAGTGACCCTGCCTCTCAATTCAGTTGCTGAGTTCCAGCAGCTGGTGAAAAGCATATGACTCCCCACATGGAACTTTTTCCCTTTTGGTACAGGCAGGTAGCATATATCACCAAGCACATGGTTCTGACTAGAGCAAGAAAACAATCAGACTAAGTTTTGTTCCCATCCGTGATTATTCAATTTGTGGTACTAGACAATAAAAACTGATATTTGGAGCCAACAGAACCATATAGTCCCTCAAAGGACCACTTCTCAGCAAATACTTGCAGGAAAGGCAGAAACACTGAAGGACATTTCCATTTAAAGTAAATGGAATTTCCTTGCAAAATAAATATTTATTTGCAGGAAAAAACCATACATAAATTTAATTAAAATCTTAGCATTTGTTTTTAAGGTGTGTGTTCATAACCTTTGCTATACCAAAACATACTAGAGCCTTTTGCACACCAGTTATACACTTCCTCCTATAAGTTAGAATCAAAGTAAATACTCTTTTACTGAATGCTCCTTCTGCTTTTTCCCTAGACCTCTTCCTTATTTCATAAAGAACTTGGGATGTTCTCAAACTAAGCCTGGACATGTATTTTCCTTCTTTTCTAGTCATCTTCAGAATTGCAGGGAATGCATTGCTGCATTGCGAGTACCGCAGTACCTGGTCATCTGCTCCTGTCACTCAGATGATTTGTGTCTGTGGAGAGACATCATCCTCCTGGAGCAGGAGATGCCACTAACATTTGTATGTTTGCCACATAGAAACCATTGTGGTACATTTCCCCTTCATTTCTCCTGTTCCAACGACTTAAAACCAGAACTAAATCAGGAGAGAGGTTCTGAGTGGGGCTACATATCAGTACCAAGGAAGCCTCTTCCCCAAAATAAACCTATGGGTATGAGGCCTGTCTGTCCTTTTCTCAGACATTGAAAATGGCAAATACACAAAAATAAACAAACTTTCTTCTTGGGGACATCAGAGTCAAGCATTAGGAAATTCAACAGACCTCTACATTTATATTTTTATAGTTCTGGAATGAGATCAGTAACAGTGGTCATGTTACTGATTTTGTACTTTCAGTTATTGCAACACAGAAATGCAAGAGGGTCTGTTACTCTGTGGAACTCATTGTCACAAGATATTTTAGTGAAAATTTGATGTAGAATAACATATTTCCTAAAGTAAGAAGACTTTTCACTTCTATATATAATTATAGGAATTACAAAAAACAACTTCTAAAAATTGGCAGTAGGAAAACATTTTTTCTATTTGAGCTGATTATTTTATACATACTGGAGTTTCTTTCACCCTACAGACAACAGATAAGGCACTAGAGGAAACAGTACGATCTGATTCAGAATGCCTGTCCCTACATGAATTTCATGAAACATGTTGAAATTTGTGCCCTTGACATTCCCTGCATAGTTCTAGAAAAATTATCAGCTTTGTTTACTTTTCCATGGCAGCGCACACACACTATTGTACACAAGTGTTCCCCCTCACCAGCTGAGGGCACATCCATAAATAAAACATTCATTAGAGAAGTTATAGATTTAGCCACATGGAGGATCAGCAAGGTCCTCATGAAGATACGGCATTGTGACTGGAAGTCTCCAGGGACAAGAGAAGCCTGGAAGACATGACTTAAAATCTTAAAGGTAATGATGTGCCACTTGATAAAAAGAGTGAGTGATTGAGCAAGTCAGTGAATGAGATGAAAGGGTATAGTAGTTATATGGAATACACATTCATGACTGTCTCATGTTGCCTAGTTTGTTTCTTAGCACCTCTTTGTGGGTTTCTCCCTTTTGAACAAAAAGTAGTGATAGTAACTAGAAGATGCAAAAAGCTACATTCACCAGTCTGGGTAAATACAGGAGAGCCATAGGACACAGAAATATTTCAGTCTTTGTAAGAGCCAAATGCCACCATACAGCTAGCAGCTTGTGGCTTCTTAATGGCAGATCCTTATCTATCGTGCTCACCAGTCACAAGATTTAACCAGGGTCCTCCTCCAATGATTGCCCTGCATCCTACACTTTTCCTTTCTCTTTTCCTTCAACACCAGCAATGGCTTTAGCGCCACAGCAAGCTTTATGTGAATGCTATACGTAGTCAAGAACTACAAACCACATGAAAGCAACAGACTATTTTGTGTCCACTGTAAGTTTTGCAAAGACTTTTGAAATGTGCTAAGAAGAGGCAGGTTGTGAGGGCAAAGAGAAGAGGATATGATCCTTCAAGGTCAGATTTTACACCAAGATATTTGCCAGTGTTCCCTAAACGACCTCCTTCCCAGGAGCAGGTGACTTTTCTTGGATCTGCTAACTTAACAACCAAACGAAAAGGTGCGAATGACCAGATATTAGAGCACAGCCAGTCCACTTCCTACTCTGAAAAATAAGGTATATTTACACTTATCTATTCCTTTGAAGTGCTATAAAAGAAAGTTTCTTGCTTAGTTCTTTAACTAGTACTTGGCATATTGCCAAGGAGGAATCTTCTTATGTAGTCCATACTCTTCCGTAATATTGGATGACTGAAGGCTATAAAATGTATAGGAAAAATCAGAGCAGATTTTTTTTATCCCTTGCCTAGTTTAACCAGCCTTTTCCCACAAAGCACTGGGCCTTTCCTTAGTTTTCCCGTCTTGTCTACTGAGGAGATTCCTATTAGGGGAATAATTCACTTAGTTCCTTTAAAAAAATAATAAAATACTTTGTTTGGAGTCTTTTAAACAGACTGATTCTCATCACTCAGCCGAAAGCCTTCAGTGAAGTGATAATTAGGTGTTAAGAGCTAACCAGATAACCACAAGGTTATCTGTCTCCAGGCAGCCATTAAACACCTAAGCAAGAGTGAAAGTACGAAAATATGAGGTTCTCAGGAGCATTCAGCCCTAATAAATTTTGAAACAGTTTGAAACATTTGGAGCTACTGGCCTGTCTTTATAGCCCCACAGTGCTGTGACACAGCCTGCTGTGCTTTAAAGGACTCACCCATTTAGAAGACTCAATGCTCATGACAAAAACTGATGCATTTAAGCCCATAAACCATACTGTACCCCCTTCTTTGCAACAATTATAACATACTGAGAAAATCCCCCTCCCTGATAACTGCAAAAAATACAACTTTGTACCATCCAGAGTGGGTTTTTTAAATATTCTTGACTTATTGCCGGGGAATCCTTGTGTTTTCAGAGGCAAAGATTGCATGTAAATTATTCTTTCAGTTGACTTGGAGTTCTTCATACATCCTTCTTCCATCTGCTAAATTCATAGAAACGTAAGACATGCCATTATAAGATCTGTATCATGTTCAAAACAAAAAGAACTTGTAATGTAATAAATAGATTCTTCATTCTCTTCCTTTCTGGTGTCATTTTCACAGTAATCCTCTTTTTTTACAGAGATTCCAGCTTTACTTACATGACTGAGACTTGAGTGACATTCAAGAAGACAAATCATTTGTATAGTCTTTAAGGTGATATGCCCCTAATTTCAAAAAGTTTTTTTCTTTGTCAGGATGCTAAAAAGCATCTGATAAATCATGATAATCACAATCATTAAAGTAGGGTACTTGACTTATAAATCATCTGACATAAAGCCTACCGGCTGCTATTGTGATGAGAATGCTCTGATGAAGTGGGTCATTGCAAAACAGTGTTTGGGTGTATTCCACTGCACTGACAAGTACACAAACATATTACAGAATTTTCTTCTCAACAGTGAGCCCAATTCATCCTAAAGTAATTCAGCTAGCATAACAAGAATGACACCAGTAGTTAATGTGACTTTCCTCTTTTTTTTAATCTCCTATGTCCTCAGCTGAAAACAGTTGTTGCTAAGACTTGCACACATGTGAAGTATTGACCAGTTTATAACACTATCTTTGGGAAAAAGCCTGGGAATCAGCTTTTTCTCCAAGAGTTTGAGAATGACTCTCCTCAGATGTCTTCTCATAAATCTTCTCAGTAAAATGAACCAAATGTGGCTTGTCAGAAGTTACAGACAGCTTTGCCTAGGTTGTCTCAATCCAGACTTAAAATTGCCTCAAACTTTGCCAAAAAAAAGGTATGAGTAATCAGCATGTGAACCATTAAGCACACAATTCAATATTTTATGTTCCCAAAGTGATTAGCAACAAGACAACTAATAATTACTTCCAGAGACACTCAAAAAACATACTATACACATTTATGTAGAAATTACCATAATAATATTATCACTAACACAAATATGCACATATGAAAACATCACAAAGTAAACATAACATTTGCACATAGTAAATACCCATATGTCTCAATAAACACAATTTTAAACTTTAATATGGCAAGTGTGTGGTTCCTTTAATTGACGATGAAAAATTAACAAAAAGCCTTGATGGGGCGAGTCCTGCCATTTTCAAAGTATGTGGAAAGCTGGTGGTGGGTAGAAAAGTGTGACACACCCTGCACACTTAGGTGGCATCAGGGCAGGGTCTATAGTTAGTGCTTAGAGACTGAACACCAAATTAAAGTATCATCAGACCAACATCAGCGAAAAAGATGTTGTGGTCTGTACTCTTGACACTGTGATTATAATCCTGGTCTTGGCTACCAGAAGGAACATATGCTCCTTATATTTGGGTTAATGGCAAATGTCCCCCATGACATGTCCCCTCTTTTCATGTTTGCTTTGCAGTAGTCACTGATGTACAATTATGTTCTCTTTCTCTGCATCCGCTGGTACTTATGGATAGCCTTGGTTGCAGTACTAGCAAAGGCGTAAAAGAGGAACAAAACATTGGGAACATATTCTGAAAAGCAGAATCTATCATTTGCTGTAATTTCCAAATTCTGTTCTTTTTTCATGTCTGGTTTCTGTCTTGGTTGTTTTCCTGAAGAATAGCCTTATAAAACCTTTAAATACTAAACACAGTTCAACAGGACCAAATTCAGCCTGTGGCTACAAATTTTAGAAACTCTTTGAGTTTAACAAAATGGTGGGAACAAAACGGACATTGCCAGCCTGTCTTCATTAAGATTACCTCACCTGGCTTCCTGTGGATATATGCACTCTGTCATTCTAACATGGACATTTGTAAACAGAAAGATGATCTTCTTCCAAGTTCTTGCTTCTGACAATTCATCAGTATGCCTTCCTTTTCTTCCTTTACACTATTGGTCAACACAGATTTACCAAGGGTAAATCATGCTTCACCAATTTGATAGCCTTCTATGATGTAACTGGTTGGTTAGATGAAGGGAGAGCAGCAGATGTCACCTACCTTGACTTCAGCAAGGCTTTTGACACTGTCTCCCATAACATCCTCATTAGAAAATTAAGGAAGTGTGGGATAGATTGAGGGGGCAGTGAGGTGGATTGAGCCCTGGTTGTGTGACAGGACTCAGAGGGTTCTAATTAATGGACTTGGAGGCCTGTGACCAGTGGTGTCCCTCAAGGGTCAATACTAGGCCCAGTCCTCTTCAACATATTCATAAATGACCTGGGCGAGGGGACAGAGTGTATCCTCAGCAAGTTTGCTGATGATAGCAAATTAGGAGGGCTGGCTGACACTCCAGAGGGCTGCACTACCATCCAGCATGACCTGAACAGGCTGGAGAGCTGGACAAAGAAGAACCTAATGAGGTTCAACGAGGACAAATGTAGGGTCCTGCACCTGGGGAAAAAGAATCCCAGGCACCAATACAGGTCAGGGATGGATCTTCTGCGAAGCACTACAGAGGAAAAAGATTTGTGAGTCCTGGTGGATGGCAGGCTCTCCATGAGTCATCAGTGTGCCATTGTTGCCAAGAGGGCCAATGGGATCCTGGGCTCCATAGGAAAGAGTGTGGCCAGTAGGTCAAGGGAGGTCATTCTTACTCTCTACTCTGCACTGGTGAGGCCACAACTGGAATACTGCATCCAGTTCTGGGCCCCCCAGTTCAAGTGGGACAGGGAACTACTGGAGAGAGTCCAGCATAAGACAACGAAGATAATTAAGAGATTGGAGCATCTCCCTTACGAGGAAAGGCTCAAGGAACTGGGACTCTTTAGCCTGGACAAGCGAAGGCTGAGGGGAGACCTTGTTCGTGTTTAAAAGTATCTAAAGGGTGGGTTAAAGAATGTTGGAGCTGGACTCTTTTCAGTGGTTTCCAGAAATAAGACAAGGGGCAACGGGCTCAAGCTGGAACATAGGAAGTTTCATTCAAATATGAGGGAAAATTTCTTTACAGTGAGGGTGACAGAGCCCTGGAACAGGCTGCCTGGGGAGGTCGCTGAGTCCCATTCTCTGGAGATCTTCAAGACCCACCTGGATGCAGTCCTGAGTGATGTGCTCTAGGCGTTCCTGCTTTAGCAGGGGAGTTGGACTAGATGATCTCTAGAGGTCCCTTCCAACTCTGACAATTCCATGATTCCATGACTCCATGATTTACAAGCCTGTTGGTTGTCTCAGAGGTTTCAGACAGCTGTAGTTTCACCACTGAAGTCTTCAGAAAAGATTATGGACTTTTGCAGTTTGATTTTGAAACACCAGACTATGTTTCCATTACTATTAAGCAAAATGAAAATATCACTTTAATTCTCAACTGAAACAGTGTGTTATGGACATACTCATGGAGCATAAATATCAGAAAACTAAGATGACAGAGAGTTGCTTTTCTGATCATAATAGTACTGTATGAAACAGAGACAAGATGGCATATGTTTCTAGCTGTTCCCTCTCTCTCTTTAACACATAACATTGATGGCATTACACAATTTGTTAACATTAGGGTGAATTTAGTCATGAGTCCTGAATAACCCCAAAACAGCTTTTACAGATTCTAAAATGTGTCTGGTGCCTGGGTTTTTCTTCAAATCCCTCCGTGCAGAATGGAGACTGGGCAGCAAACTTTCTAACTGCGCCCATACACTCATAAACATCTGTAGTAAACCATAATTCTGCTGAATGCAGGAGCCACATTGCCATGACATTTTGGTTATGAACGTTAGAGGAGCGTGTGGCTCTGAATCCCAATATTATGGATTTTAGGGATCTCAAGAGTAAGCCAGCTCTCTGAACTCATGAGAGGGTTTGACAGATCCTGAAAACCTCTTGCAAAGCAAAAGATGTGGGAGGCAAAAGTCTTGCAAGTTGGCGGCAAAAGGAGGGTCAGGGTGAGGATGGAGGGCAGCACCCCTCGGGAAGGGAGTGGTTAACCGGCCACCGCAACACAGGCAGGCGGGCAGCTCCACCGCTGAAACAAACAACAAATTATTAACACGAAGCAATTTAGCAGCTCAACTTAGAATAAGCGGCACATTGGGCACTGAGTACACAGTGGCAGACTGTCTATGACTCTCTGCTACCAGCCAGCCAGCAAATTTTATTTTTTGCCCTAAAAAGAGTTCTTTCAAAACTCCACTATAATAGCCCGTTCTGTGCCCAGGAATAATTTTAGAAGAGCTGAGTCCCAGACTTCCTCTTTGCAGGTGCGAGGCAGCGCATTCGCACCTCCAGCTACAGCCGCTGTTTCCAGGGGCTGAGCTACCCCGGCCTGGCTTCAGCAGAGCCATCATACTGAATTTCCCCATTGTCCTTGCTGATTTCCACCACCGTAAGCAGGTCTGGCCTGTCCAAATCCAGTCCCCCAGTGGTGTGCAATTGCAGCAGCATACAGCCAATGAAAAGAGCAATCTAGATCCCAGGTTTGGAAAATTTGGCCCCCTCAAGAACAGCTAATGGTACCAACGCGGCACTGTTTTTATAAAGGGCACATTTCTTGATCATACCTCACACTGCAAAGCTTCTGTTCAACTAACTACACAACAGTCTGTTAACACTGAAGGAAATCCCTTAAAAGCTGTGTTTGTTTGACCAACACTGACTAAAATTAGAAAAATATTAAATGAAAGCAGCTGGTCAGCTACCAGCCATAATATTATCCCAACTTCCTTCACAGGAAACATTATAATAGCATTTTATTTGTTTTTTCCCCTGCTTGCTGCCACTGGGGTGTAATATTTCTTTCATGTTGCTGACAGATCAAGAGCACTTCTGTTGGATCCGGGTTGTCCTGCATGCTGACACCAACTTGCCCAGCACAGCCTTTGATTCGGATCCAGCTGGTGTCTAGGGGTGTACAGGGTCAGGAGGGAGAGGAAGAGAAGCAAAGACTATTGACAGCTCTAGCAAAGATCACCTACAGCTTTGTTCTTTGTTTTGCTTCAAAATTTTGACCATAGCTCTGTAAAGATGTGAGCAACTGAAGACAAGCTGCTTCCCAGCAGATCTTTGCATGTGTCTTCTCCAAGGTGGCAGGTCTAGAACCACAGGAAACGGACTATGAAACGTTTGGGCTCTGACCCTCTTGTGCTTGGGTCAGCCTTTCCACTTCGCACCAAAATCCCAGTAAAACCAACCGGAGGCCTAAAGCAGGGCTTGAACTCAGTGACACGAGCCATCCATGCTACCAAATCTTCCTGATGCCCCTGGACTTTATCCACCACCTCATCTCAGAGGGGTTCGTGGCCCTGCTGAGGCTTACAGAAGCTGATTTTGCCTGCTTGCACTTTCATCCAGATCCTTGCAGAGGAGGACAACGGACTCCAAACTCTTCGACTGTCCCCAGTTTTGCATATTCCTTCCCCCTCAAGGAAGGGTCTTTGTTTCTCTGCTGTCATGACGGTTTTAACACCCCATTTACATAATACCTTTTGAAATGGACCCTGAGGCCTGGTCTACACTAGAAAGTGTTTGTTCTATGGAGCTCTATCAGCAACCCATCCTGCTGTGTCTGCTGCTCTACCAGCAAAAGGACACTGCTTCTGGCACAGCTTTTGACATCCCGTTTCATAAAACCAGCTGCGTCAGCAAAAACATTTCCTCTCCAGAATAATCTACAGAATAATCTACAGAATAATTCCTTTGTAATCTACACTTTTGCCTGTAATAGACACTTCTTTCAAAAAAACATATCATGCGTTTAATTGCCCTTTGTATCCTCACAGAAGTTTCTGCTGTAGGCAGTTTTATGCAACTATAGTTATGCTTTAAGATCCTCACTTTAAGTATACTAGGTATAATCAGTTCACAGGTTAGTGATAGCTCTTTTTCCTCAACACATGCATTAAAAAACAGTATGGCTTTCATCCATCTTCGGTAACCAAAGGTTTGTGCATACGGAAGCCATATGGAGTGTAAGAGCTTGTCTATATCAGAAATTATAACAATAGATAGTAGTGTGGGAATTGAAACCACTGTAGTTGGACAATATAACCCCTCTTTTCCTCCATAAGGATGTGTGTGTGTGCGTGCATGAGAGTAAAATGAGTGGTTTTATGCATTTTAGGTTCTGTTTCTTTGAAAGCAGTTACCTAAACTGGAAAAAAATAAAAGTGTTTACTTCTGATTAAGAGTGTCCACATGGAGAGTTGCAGTGAAATAATTGCAACATTTTAACTGAATATCATTTGTCATACCCACAGACACAATTGGTTCTATATCAAAGTCCTACATCAGATTTTCGAATATAGCTTCTTGTCACTACCACCATTTGCATTTTAGCAATTTGCATTTCTTCTTGCAAATTAAAAAAAAAAAAAGTGTTCAATTGAGATTTGCAAATGAGCAAAGGCATTCAGGTGAAGGCAGGCTGGAGAGAAGGGGGAGGGTTGAAGGTGAAGGTAAAAGCGAGATAAACAACAATATGTCAGGCTTGCTTGGAAGGGTTTGGTTTTTCTTCCAACCAAACTTGGTACGTCCAAGTTTGCACCAAGAGTTTAGGTAAGGTGATTTCATACAGGTAGCATCAATAACTCGCTTTTAAAAGCACATATTCATTTCAGAGTATAGCATAATTAGGTCTCATATTACTCACATAAGCTGTGCAGTTCCCACTGTAAACCTAGATATTATTCAGAAAATCAAAGTAATCTCTTGTGGGTATTAAAATAACAATACATTTGAGAAATGATTGCTACCATTTTTGAAACTGCATTAATGTTCATTATTTATGTAATATACAAGTTTAGAAGGAGCTGATTTTTTTAACTTCATTGCTAGTATTAAAAAAATCTTTCGAGTTCTTGGAATCAAATGAATGCAAGTTTCCTTTTTTTGCATAGGGTGATGAAGATAAATGTATCACTGCACATTAAAAATACATTGTACATTTTATACATTTACTTATGTGGTGCTCTTCATGTTTAAAAAAAAAAACACACAAAAAAAATATCTCAGAGCACTTCAGAGAATGCACCCAGAGACAGAGCTATTGTTCAGGAAAAGCCAGATTAAACAAACATGCCTGTAGTCTTGACTTGAAGGCATTTATGGAATTAACATTCTGAGTCTCAGCTGGCACCATGCTCCAAAGCTGGGGGCAGAACATGCAAAGCCTTTGGCACCTACGAGTTTCCACTGATATTCCTGTTATAGACAAAAGCCCGGCATTTTACACTACTCTGAGTCATTCCCAAACATGTGCATCAATAGAACCAAAAGTTTTAATTAGCGTCCAAGGTCTTAAATTGTGTGGTGCTCTCAAGACTGTAGCAACTGCCCCGACATCACCAGGCAGGCAGTGAGGGACATGACCTTAATACAGACTTGGTCTGGCTAGGCTGGGTTATTAATATTCAAGGGCAGCTTAGTTCTCCATACAATGTAATTTGTAAAGATACCCAGGATCAGGGATTTATGAAAACCTAGGCTAGATGTGACTAAACAGTGGAATATTTCCACTTTTATCTGGGGATTGCAATGCTCATGGTCCTTTGGAGGAAAGCCTTAGGATTTTCTCCTTTTTTTATGCAAAGTAACAGGTACAGGGGCCCATTCTGGTCTTCAGTTCTGACTGGGTTCACCACTATCTGTCACGATACATGCTTACAGCAGTTTTCACCCTGTTTCGTGAGAGAGCCCTTTGTCTCATGTCTCAGCTGCTACAGTACCCAGAAAATTCAGGGAAAAACCCAGCAAAGCACAGAGAAAGACTTCAGTCCTCTGTATGACCTGCTATTGCAAGAATGGGTCATGTCCACCATCAGGAGATGGTGCTACTCCCAGCTGGTTAGCTGGTATCTGTGAAAAACCAACACTTTGCTTACTCTGGTACAGCCCGAGATCCTCCCCTAGCTATATTAATAGAGCTCCTAAGTCAACAAAACAAAATCCAGTACAGACAGGTAGAAAGTACTGGATCCATAGAGAAAAGAAATCAAAAGCACTAACACAGTGGTGCTTAATTAGTCAGGAGCTAGTAGCAGAGACAAAGGGCCTGGTGTCATAGAAGATGTCAGAGTAACTACCTCTCAGCCAATGGTGTAACGCTTTTACAAAAAAACCCAAAAAGACAGTTCTCATTCTGACATGTGTTAACCAGAACATCCTGTGTAAGACATGGGAAGAAATTGTCTCGCTCTCCTCATTGCTAGCAAGCTCAGCGGTACTTCTGTGTCAGCTCGCAGTGTCATACTTCATGAAAGATGTAGACAATTTGAAGAGACTGAAGAGAAGAGCAGCAGGAACAGTAAGATGTTTAGAAAATGGGATATAACAGGAATAGTTAAATAAGAAAGAATCCTATGATAAACTCTAACTATCGTGCTCTGGTTGGTAATGAAGGAACCATTAAAGGTGTAAGAAGAACCTGTTGGCAATTGGCTTATTTTTTCAGCAGAAAATTCATGTGTGTGTATAAATATATATGTATAAGAAAAAATTATCCAGCTCCAGAAACTGGAAACTATATGGAACCTTTAGCAAGGAAGGGAGGTTGTTAAGAATAAATTAGACATAATTTTGAATGATCTATATGCTACTTCTTCCACCTTAGGCAAAAGGAGAAGTAGATCAATTCTATGGTCCAACCGATTTTCAAGACTTCTGCAGCAGTGTAGCCTCCCAGTTTTCCTATTAGGTTCTGCTGTGTTGCACTCCATCCCAGTCAACCAATGTGTCACTTATTTTACCATTGTTAGTCTTAAGCAAAGCCCTTTCCAGCATTCATGTTATTCCCCAGATACATTTCGCTGAGAGTCTTTTCTGGCCTTTTACCACACTGAGGCACTTGGAATAAGCATTACTTTGGCTAAGCGGACAAAGTCAGAGTTTCTAAAAACCCCAATGTAATCTGTAGCTTTGTTGAACGTGTTTCAGTGAAATAGAGCCAGAGGAAAATAATTTATATCTATAGAGTGCCAGAGCCACCCAAGGAACTCTATAAATAATCCTTAATAATAATGATACAAAAGAAAGTATAAGGTTTATGTCTATTAATCAGAACATCTGTGTTGTACTTTAGAAAGCCTTAGGATTACGTATTTATTATCCTCTGTGGACTGCATGGCCAGTTCAGGGTTGGCTAGGCAGAGCTACTTCTGCACAAGACTGCTCTAAACAGCAAACAGTACTGCAGGTGTGAATTTCCAATACAGAATCCTGCACCTCAGTGCCTTAGCTTCTCTCCAGCTATGTATTGTCACTAAACTCTACGAATGATATTGCAGTACTTCATGGAAGAACACTTTTCAGGTCTTTCATCATTTTCACATCCCTTCTCTTCTCATTTCTGTGTGCTCCAGCTCTTATTTGGAAGTCTTACAAAATGAACTTAGCAATTCAGCTAAGTTTTACTACTCCTGACCAGAGAACAAGAATTACTTGTGCATGACAAATTGCCTTCCTGTTTATAAATCCCATCATGAAGCTTGTTGTTCCCACAACAACATGATTTATCGTTAGTTTTTTTATCCACACTTACCCCAAAACTAATTCTGAAAAACTGATTCTAACCAAGTTTCTTGTCCTGTATTTGGTCACCTAATATACCCGTTTTCTTGTATATGTTTCCCATAAGGTTCATAATATATCAAGCTGAATAAGACCAAAAGGAAGCCAATAGCCCTGAAAAATTCTAATCAACAGAACTTTGCATTTTGACAGGAAAGTCTCCTCCCGATGGCCCACAGATGGTCATCCAGCCAGCTTTTGTATTCCTGTATAGATTCTTTGACCAAACCATGTTTCCATGGCATTCTAAGGAAATGTCCTATGAGACGGAGTCAAAGTCTCCATTAACTATTTATCATTATCATTAATATTAAGTAGCAAGTAAGGTCCCTGGGTTACTCTGGAAATTACACTTCTAAAATACAAACACAATCTTTGTAGGGTATCTGTAAATTCACGGCATTCTGAAAATACAGAACTGCAGATTTTATCTTTGCTATTAACTTCACCATTCATCTCCTCAAAGATTTCATACACATTCATGTAATGGCCTCAAAAGAATCTTGCTGGGATAAACTGGGAATATTCTATGAAAATCCAGAGAAGATGCTCCTAAAGCCATATAGTGTATTTTAAGAAGGCTGTTTTGTATTTGCTACTCATGTTCCAGATGGTTACCATACCCTACTTCACAAATACTTTATGGAATATGGCGGATTTAGCACCTGCATGGTACTTGTAGACCAGTGCCTGACCTTTTCCAGAGATGCTCAGGCTCCATCAGCATTGGGGAAGTGTCTTACTGACAGCAGCAAACAGCAGTGGCGAACGAATTCAGGATTGGCTTTAACTTTGCCTAGAGCCTAAGAAACAAATGCACTTTTTATTTGTCTTCATTGTAGGTAACTCTAAGAGATAATGACAGCTGGCAAATGGCACATAGCACTAAAGCCAAAATAATGTTCTGAAATGGGAATCATATCATCACCCAAAACTGCCAAAATTATGCTTTACTCTAAAGACACCCAATTCTCAGAGTTTCAAAACATTTACCTCTGCATGCAACAGACAGTGTAAGAAAGACCTATTATTCCCTCTATACCTTCCATAAAGAAAAAAACCCCAAACCCAACCTGTTGTTCTGTCTTCCCAAAAAAAAAGAGAGGATTTCCTAAAATTGTTGTCCAGACATGCAAAAAGAAGGCAAGGTATGACAGTCTGCCAAATGTGGCTGAATTCTTCCAGAAATACAAGTTGCTAGTGGGAAGAACATGGGCTTACCAGAATTCATGCCAAGTTATGGGAGCCTACATATTCATAGCTCCCCACCAAACACAAACATAACATTAATCAAGGTGAGAGAAAGACATATTACCTCTGTAACTGGAGGGTAAGAGAAATACTCTGTCCAGTCTCCAGAGGTTTCAGCAAAATCATGGAACAAGGGTATGGGAAAATGAGGCTTGAAAATATTAGGAGAATCCAAACTTTTAAGTTTTATCCAAATTGTACATCTGTTTTTACTCCTGCACATTTCTACATTTTGATCAGATACTTTAGTGTCAGGATTAGCAAGCATACAGTGTACCTTAGAGTTTTAAACAAGCTATTTTAATGAAAACATAACTTGAAATCAGGTAGTATTTGGAGAAAAAAGCTGTTGGTTGGAACTCTATTTTCCTACTGACATTAAAAACAGTCAACATAAGTGCAGAAATTTAACTTTTGTACATTTTTATTATATCCAGAATACTAAAGATAACTGGATTTATTCACAGAACGGCTGTCATTGAATTCAGTTTTCTGGTACGATTTCCTTCCCATATATACCCATAAAAAATATGAGGGTGAAACATTAGGACTGCTTAAAGCAGAAGCTGACGTATATCCATACAGAAAGAACAGATAGATTGCAAAATGCTTATGTCTTTTACATTTTTTACTGTATTAATAAGGAAACACTGTGATTACCAATCAAAAAAGACTCAGGAGTGCTGCTTGTAAAGTGCACTATTATAAAGATTTATATCTGTATCTGGGGAGTAATATAGAGCATTGATATTTTAAGGAGCTCAGTTCAAATTCTCTTTATTCAATGAAAGCCCATGAGAGTGAAATATATTTTTCCTGGAGCAGCAGTGTGAGCATCATTGTTTGTTTATGATAGGAGCTGTAGAAAAAAATACTTTTCCCAAAATATATATGTATGTCCAAAATATTTCAGAATTAATTATGAGAGAATTTTCTTGGATTTAACTGAAATCTTTTACAACATGGCATTAGGCAGTAAAAAAAAATCAGTTCCAAGTACGTATATTTGGTTAACTCAGAACAAGAAGATATCTGTATTTAGCATGTATTTTGTGAACCAAAAAGTACACCTCAAAATACTTGGAAAAGATAAGATGCCTGCTTTACATATATTTAAAACCCCATAACACCAAGAGAACAAGCTGGGCCTCCCACCAGGGCTCACCAGGAGACTACAGGGAAACCATCTTTCTTAAGACACCTTGTGTTGCTGGTTGCATTTGTACATACTTCTGGCTACGTTCTGCCAACCTTGTGCATGACCTGAACTTGCTCTTTTTGAAGCAGTAGCCAGTACCTAATGCTTACTTGCCATAGTACAGAGGTGTATCTGTTAGAATAATACTCAAAATCAGGAGCTAGAACACGACAGAGTAACTTAAAGCAATCTTTCCTAGTACTTAGTTAACAGATGCCTTCCAACAGGTTGTGCATGATCTAATATAAATTATCACTTTTGTTTTCATATACTGACATGTAAATTCATATGTGCGTTCCTTGCAACACAATGCAGTGCAGTACTGATGTGTTTATAAAATGTTTGTGTTAAATACTATTGTACTTTGTTAATATAAGAAAACTAATAGCAGTTTTGTCTGCTTTTTGTGCCTGGCTTGACTGCAACATCTGGGAGAAATCCCTCCAGATTCTTTAAGAATCTAAGAATCAAACAAATTTTATTTAGAAAACACTTTTATAAATCCTTTTTCATTCTTTCAACTGTTTTTCCCTATCTTTGGAGAGAGCAGCAATATGTCTGCTCTCTTTCTGCTTCAGAGATTTTCAGTGCGTGTCAAACCAATTCCCCCATTCTCTTTGCTTTAGGTCACATTTTGATGTGTAAACTGGGGAACACCAGACCACACCTTTTCAAGACTATTTTGACACAAATAGATACCTGTCATACTTTGGAAGAGTATTATTTAACCAATATATAAAGTTTGCCAAGAGAAAAATATGAAATGTAGTAATAATTTTATTCCTTTCTTCCTTCCATTTAATTGTTAAAATTTAGTCTCTTGGCCAAATTCTGGTCCTTAGGGTATGACAAATATCAAACCCATGTGCAAATAACTGGATTTTTAAAATATACTTGAAAAGTAGCAATGCACTAAGATCAGAATCTAAGCAAGTATAAAAATAAGAGGCATAGGAACTGACGGCATAAATCCAAAGTTTATCATATAATTCCCACATCCATGTAGCTGGTCCCTAGGAACATAAAAAACCCAACAGTACAAAGGAAAACATTTTCAGATGTACTTCTTTTTTTTTCTAAAGATCCTGCTGCAGAGGTTATATCTGGCAGTGGGGAGCTTTTTCTCTTATCTTCAGTTCCCACAAGAACCAAGCTTGAACATCAGAGCTCCCTAAGCCTAATAAATGAGAGTATTCTTGTCTGCTTTATCTTTTTCTTTTTTTTCTTTTTTTTTCCCAGTCGTATGATGAGGAAATAAATATATCATCTTGTTTTTAAAAGAAGCTATTGTATTAAACAGAGGGTGTGAGCCTATTCCATCCCTGTGGCTCTCACCTAGACCTGGGTAGCAACGTGCAGTCCCAGGGATGCACAAAGGACAGCAATTGCTCTCCTCGGACCAACTGTTCCCAGTCCTTGCTCCGGAGCTGGAAGGCAAGTGGCATCTCCACAACCCACTGTTAATGATGCTTCCACACAGGGACCAGGACAAGATGCCTTACATTAACAAAGTCAATCTTGTGCTGATTACTCCAACAGAATGGGGTGCATATCACAATCAGTTTCCATAAATATTCACTTACGCCTCTTTTGTCTTAATTTTCCACGAACATTCAAGTACTTGACTCCTATTCACATGAACGCTCCCAGAAAGAGAATTTTAAGCTTACATGCTTGAGTACTTACATATAGTAAATTTTAAAATGAGTGAGTATGCAAGTCATAAGACACGAAATAGAATGCCTTTGCCAGTGCTTGGCAGAGAGGTGTTTAAATAAACCAGGCAAGTACAAGTACCTGCTTACATCCTTCTCATCTACAGTTATGTGGGTTTGGGCAGCTTTACTTGAAGCACTGGACTTACAATTTGCTCTTCCACCATAGTTCAATGGATGCAGCATGGAGCAAGAAATGTACATCACTGAGTCTCTATCTCCCCTAGAACAGGAATGATACTGTTCAGTATCATCAGTATTGGCTTTGAGATTTTTAGACAAAAATATCATATAAGAGTTATATAATACTGAATATTGCTTATCATGTTTCACAGAGGAAAACATCATGGCACTAGGGAAAAAGAATCTTCTATATTCTTCTGCAAATGGGCATGGACTAGAAAGAAAATGAGACAGTCAAAAAAGTTAAATTTTTCCAATTAGCCGTATTTTCTGTATGCCAGACTCCCTGAGTGCTCAACCTGAAACACTGAAAGTAAAAGTTGGAATCCATACAATCAGCCTCAGTTTTTCTACTTCCTTCGGTGGGGTCAGCATTTCATTTCAGGCTTATATACATTTCATCTTTATTTCCTAAAGTTTAGAAAAGTGAGACAGATGAGATTTGGACACAGGAGGTGGAATTCCAGATGGAAGAAGAGAGGTTTATCAAATGAAAGAGACAAAAGCCAAAAGAAAAACTGAGAAATAAAACATCCAAAAGATTCAATAGCTCCAACATGGACCCATGGGGCCAAATTTGTCCTCAACGTAACTCTGCTCTTTTGGACCGGGTGGATTAAGCTTGCTATTTGGTTTCTGAACAGTCTCTAGCAGCAGGAGAACCACTAGAAATGGAGCATAAACAATGTACTGAGAAGTGGCTGTATTTGCTCTGAGCTGTAACCGGTTCCACAGACTCCACATAAAGGAAACCCACATCAGCGTGTGGCAGTTTGTTTCACACTGAGCCAGCCAACATATTTTCTCTCCGAACCGCATCTGTGTCCGTTGCAAGGAGGAAGGACACCTGGGGGTTCTGACCTTAAAATTAGATCTGCTGCACTCGTGAAAACCACCCTCATAGCAAGACCTTTCTTATTTACCATCCAAATGTCGCTGTACCTCTGAGCTTTGCAGACTGTGCAGATGGTGAGCAAAATTTGACCCAATGTGAACTTGCAACAACTCAGACTGCAGCACTTGATTCCTCTGCCTCCTTCAAAATAGTGTCCAAGGACTCAGACACAGCCACCATGTAGATCAATAACTCCAGAGAATGAACTGACAGAAACTTTCCCTTTTGGGAACAGGATAAGGCAAAATCAATCAATTTACAATGGAGAGGTCAGTAATTGAGCCAGGAGTATTTTAATAGGACGTACCAGTCCAGAATTTGCATTTTCAAACTGGTACACATGTCCTGATCCAGAACCTATTGAAGTAAATTTAAAGACTCTTCCTGCGGTTGGGAATAATCATTCCTACTTTTTAGATCTTGCTGAATCTCCAGTTAAAAATTTAAACATAGGAGTCCCTCCACTCCTTTTTTTTATTTTTTTCTTTTACATGCAGACTTGCAGTGGCATGACCCAAACTTCCCAGGTTTACATACTCTGCTCTGGGATTAAATTTACAAAATCATTCAAGGGCTTCTGTGCCAGAGTTTGACTCTTCAGTGACCAATTTGCCAAAGCTGAGAATTAAAAGAGCAAACTGTCAATAATCATCACCAGAAGTCAGCGTTTCACATCCTGGTTTCCAAGATGCCACAGGATTTTCCTCTACTGAGAACATGAAACTGAGAACACGTCTCAGGCACAGTGATACAGGGGAGAGTGATGCTTTTTGAGGCCTTGTTCTGTGTTGCAGGACATCTGGATTCTGCGAGATACCTGCTTGTCCTACAGAAGCAGACATTTCACTTCAACTGGCCCCAGCAGCTGTGGTGAACCCAGCACTTCAGACACTCTGAGGCTGGCATGCTTTGGGAAGGAGAGAGAGTTTCTATGTCAACTTATATAATTAATAATAACACCACTCATTTTCCAAATGCTGTAATAATATACATGTTTTAAGTTATAGTCAGTTTTGCAGGACTGCAGAGAATTTTTCAGTTTTTAAAGGGGGACTGTGCAGACTGTGAGGGAGCAGTGCCATGGAGGAAACCACATCCCATTCCCTGGCCTTTGATCACACTGTGTGTGAGAATTCCTGCTTTGCTCCTAGCTTCAGATTTTATTTGTTTCTAGCTTTTTCCTTGCTCACCAACATTTTCAGCAGCTGTCTGTGATTCCAGTTACAGTTTGATGCTAAATACAGTAAGTATCTGGGAATAGTAAACATTTGCCAGTAAGACAGGAAAAACAAAAAGATTTAGCAAAGAACCCTTAATGAGAACCATGGGACATGTTACAACTCTGCTGAGGATGAATGTGCTTTGCAAAGTCATTTGCATATTGTCACTCCTCCCAGTGTGGCTATTTCCTTAACCTCTTTTCAGATTGCAAACACAATAGGGCTGTGCAAAAATTCATCGAGGCTCATCCCAAATTGAGGATAAAATGATCAATGACTAAAACATGACTCAAGCAAGGGAGACTTAGGGCCTAATTTTCTTGTAACTTTTAGTAAATTTATGCCTGTGTAACAATTCTACTGGCTCCTGCAGTGGTGTTTGCTGTACTGATGTAAGTGAAAACAGAAGCAGGCTTCGACAGCTTCAAACTTATCCCATGTAAGAAGTCAAAGTCAAGGAGCTTGTGCTTGTTTAGTCAATAGCTGAATTTGAGTCTTAGGTTTGCTAATAAGCTGTGTAAACCTATATAAACTATATGCCTCTATAAACTTTATGCAAAGCACTATGATTCAATTGCCCTTCAAGGTATTAGTGGAAATGAAGGCGACCAGAATTGGAAATGATAAAGATGTAATCCATTATACTCAATATGCCTAATAATCACTAAACCCACACCTCACTCCCCCCTGTTTGTGACCCATAAACCACACAAGTGTGAAAGGAGGACATAGGAATACTGACATCACATACTCTGCTAATGCAATTTACAGAATTTACTTGGCAAGAGATATTAGGATCCTATGAATGCAAGATGATTTGGATATGAGGACACTGTATGAAAACTTTTGAAGCAGTACTGGCAGTACTGTGTCATGGATAAGCAGAAAGATATCACTGCACAGTCACTGTTCAAAGGTTTTGCGAGGGTTTTCAGAGAAGCTGCCTTTAACTAAGGAAGCCAAATCTGTTTAGTTTCCCCAAAGAGCCAATGAAGAGAGGCAGACTTTAGAGACTGAGTCAGGGCAGGGGGTTTTAAACCTTGTAGGTCTCTGAAGTATCCACAGGAAGTACTGGCAACAGGAAGAGTCTGGGAAGGCTAGGTTCTCCAAAGTCAGTGTTAGTGAAAAGCCCAGCTTGCCTAACCTTTAAGGGTTAACTAGAAAGAGTTCACATGTAGGCTGCTTTACATAAATCTATCAGCAGTACAATGCATACTGGGTACATTCCTGGCTCCAGGGAAGTCCAAGGAAAAACTACTACAGGTTTCAGAAAGTCACTTATTTCCTGCTATATATTCCAAGCTGTACTGCTAAAATGTACACATGCTGCTCCTACCCCACATCCTCTGACACGTTGGCAGAGGAAATCTACTCTTGCTCCTTTGTTATTAGAGGCCCTGGAAGCACAATCCGACTTAGTGAGTTTTCTAATGATAGTTTGAGATTCTTCCATACTTCTTAAAAAATACTTTTATTGCTGAATGATATGCAACAAGTTGTCACTGCTAAAAATTACCTTTATGTCCATCAGAAGTAGGGTTATTTTTCTGCACATTTTTGAGTAGTCTGGGAAATCAGTTGGTAATTAGGGAAATATGTCTGTTAATATGCCTATAATGTAATTACTGTAATACAAAGCAATCCTTGTAGATTTCTGCACACATCTACTTTCTCAATCTTCTTTTTATTGGAAAGTCTTTTCATCAATAATCGCAATTGTATTTGTTTTAGGCTCTTCCCACTCCCAGATACATAGTTTGGTTGAAAAGTGGCTGCTATATATTGTGTTAAAGCTTCTTGCAGTCTGGCTTTCGGTATGTCTCCTTGAGTAGGTAAACATGACAGAACAAAAGTGCCTGGAAATGCAAACAGTCCCTGAATTATTATGCCTATTACTTTTTATTAGTAGTAAAAACAAAAAGAAGCAAGGAACAGTTCTATTTATGCAGAGCAGTTAGAACATAAATAATAATAAAATGTTAAAACTATAAAACTACTTATGCCATATTAATTTAATTCTAATAAAAAGTAGGTTTAGGCCATGCCTCCATGACAGCAAATGTGGTACAGCTTTGCTTTCATCCAATATTTATACTCAAAAACATTTTGGTTTAGGAAATAAACTAGTGATAAAAAATTACAGTCTCAGAATATTGGGCTTTGACTAGTCCCCTGCTGCCCTTTATATTATGTTTCAGTAAAATACAGTACATCTTGCTGTTTTATTTCATTGTTTGTGGCCCATGCAAAATCCTATTGTCCAGCTGCCCAACGTAAATGAACAACAAACCAGAACAACCAGAAAAGCACAGTGACTGATTAAACTAGGTCAGAATTTTGGCCTATACTGTTAGAAATATGACTTTATTCAGCTTTTTGGTACATGTTTACATCACCTTGAATGGCACTGAGGAAGCCTGCTGATGGAGTGTTTCATTTTTAAGTGCCACAGACAAGCAAATCGTGCCAGCTCTCCTTAGCGCATATTATCAAGTTGTTTGGTTCTGTTGATTTTTTTTTTAATTATTCCAAATTAGCAGGGTGATCCTGCATGGGATTAAGCAGCATGTAAGTGATCGAGGAGAGGAACCACAGTTCAGAGTAGACAATCAAGCTAGATGAGCTCACCTGGTCAATACCGACTGCCACCTCCAAGCACCCTGGCTGCAGGACAGGGGCACCCTGAAACAAAGGAGTCCCTCTGCAGGTACCTGGCTGCTGCATGGAAGTCTAATCCCCCTCTGCACTGCACTGAGCTATCAGGCTCAGCTCGAACCTTCCTTGCTTGTCTCAGCACCCAGGAGATGAAAAAGGCCAGAGAGAGGGCAAGCAAACAGTGGGGGTAGGCAGAGATGACCATACCAAGAGCTGCTGTTTCTCATGCACTCCCTCGGAGATGCAGCAGTGCAGAGTCCAGAAGACTGGATATTTTTGGACTAGGTTTCTAAGGCTGTTTTACTGCAAGGGGTGAAGAACTAGCTGCCTCACCCCATGAAGTAGTGTAAGGAGTCAAGCAAGTGGGCTGTCTTCTCTCTTGACAGAATATTCTTGTAGAAAGCCATAATTTAGACCCACATATTAATCATGTTGTCAACTCAAATATTTAAAAAGTCAACTTCACAAGTTGAAGAACTAATGAAACCAGGTTTTATGTGTGTCTGTGTCTTCCTTCTCTCAAAACTTCTCCCAGCACCAGAATAACCTAAGAATCTCTAATGTCCCCTGTGACACTTTCTATCAGGGAAGAGCCAGCACTTGCTCTTGCTCTGACTATATATATATATCCATCTCCTCACAAACAGAGTAATGCCCAAGTTTTACCTTTTTGGCCTTTCAGTTCGCAGCAGTGATTCAGCTGAGGTCTCTCTCTAGTACCCAGACAATTTCCATGAAACTTTAGAAATGCAATAATATTTCAGATCTACCCTTCTATCAAATTTGTTTGAAATTGGCAGCAAGCTCATAGGTCATTAGGAGACAACTGATACACAGACAGAGCAATTTCATTATTCTATTAGCTGGAACCCTGTAATCAAACCCTCTGCACAATCACAAAACTTGTTTACAGATCATAAGACTTTAGAAAATAGTAGACTGTGGGTTCTTTCCGGTTATAACATGGATGCAAATAAAGACAAAGATTACACTGAAAAAAAAATTAAAAGGAGTAGCTAAAATGGCAAAATAATTCAGTTCTTATGGCACTACCTTTAGAAAATACATGAACTTTAAAAAGACTTTTAAAATACAAGAAAGCTGGTTTGGCTTAAGCAATAAAGTATAAGAGAAGTTTGGAAGCAAAAAAAAAAAAAAATATACCTATATCCTTCCAACAGAAGAAATAAAGGAAAATAGAAAATAGTATAAGCTTTGTCAAGTTTCATAAAGTCACAGTTCTAAAGGAAGTTTCTAAAATTATAGGTAATTCATTCCTCATATCAGACAATGAAAAATGACAACTCTGATGGATTTTTAAAAATTTTCCCAGGGGAAGTTTCAGAGAGCTACAGCTTCCTAAGTCTTATGTCATTAGGGTCAAAATTGGTACAATCAATAATAAGGAATATGGGCAGCAGAGGTGTAAATAAGTATGATACATTGGGATAGCTTCTGAAAAGGGAAATCATACCTCAGAAATCCATTAAAAGGTTGTGAAAGTGTTACTATAGTAAGAGTGATCCAGCTAAGAAAGTATTTTTTGATTGAAAGGAAAGGATTTGGCAAGATCCTTCACTGAAAGCTTTTAAAGACATTAAATCAATATGGAATAAGACTTAAAGTCCTCTGACGGCTTAATAATTGGTTAAAAAAGAGGAAGCAAAGAGTTAAAATGAAGTGGGTTTTTCCTGTTAAAGGAAGGTTACCAGCTCCACAGGGAACTGTGTGCAGACCTGTGTGTTTCAACATATCATAAATAATGTGGAGCAGAAAGTAAATGGTGAGGCTGAGAACGTTTGCTGATGGCACAAAGTTTCTCAAAATCCTCAGAACTAAAACTGACTGAAGAGATACAGAAGAAACTTACTGCACTGAGGGACTGCACAGTGCAGTAGCACTGAAATTAAGCACCAAACCACAGAAAGTTGTGAACAAGCAAAAATAAATATATATCTTAACTACACAGACAGAAACATAGGCTCTTCAAGGGTATTAATACTAGGAAAGATTTCTTTGAATCACTTTGGATAATACTTTAAAAAGGTTCAACATTCAGCAACACTCAAAAAGGCCAGTAAAATATTAGAAACTATTAGGAAAGAAATAGAGAAGAAAAGGGGAACATTTTTCTTCTGCTTCCCGGTTCGCCTAGAATTTTGAATACTGCATGTATTGCATATCTTAATCAGCCACCTCAAAAAGGTTGCAATAGATTCAGAAAAAGCACTGTGGATAGTGACAAAGTAAATCAGAGGTGTGGAGTAAGTGCCATGTGGGGCGTGATTAGACAGAGTGGGAGTTTTCAGCTTGGAAAAAAGAAATGACTGAGTGGAAGAGCAATAGACAATCATGAGCTGTGTAGGAAAGGTGAATAGGGAAAGGTCTTTCACTGTATTTCATACCGTCCCAACTATCAGACACTGAATGACTCTATCAAGCACAGGCTGTAAAACAGAAAAGGGGATGTACTTTCCCATGCTTAATTACCCTGTAGAATGTAATGAGGAAAACATAAATGAGTTCAAAATACCAACTGGAAAATTAATTGAAGAAACATTTATCATGGAGATGCAATCATCTTCTCTCAAAAAGTCCCTAAACTTGAGACCAAGTTTCTGTTCTCTACTTTTGTTGATTATACTTCCACTCCTGGCTACAATCAGAGCCGAAACGCTGCCCTACATGGTATCATCTTTATGCTAAACACCAGAAAGTAAACATTCACCACAGGAAACAATTCTAGGACCCTTAAGTCTCCTAAGACATCCTCTCATTTTCTCATTTCCAGCAGACTGCCCCACAGCATCATCTTTTTCCTTCCCATTGCTCCCCTCCCACATAGAGAAGTGGCAGCATTTTTCCCCTGGATGCAGTGCACACCAGCTGGCATGATCTCTTCCCTCCCCTAGCTGATGTTCACCACAAAATTCAAAGTTGTTTGAGGGGAAAAGACAGATAGATGGAGGATCATGCTAACAGCAGCCTTGCCGAGCCAGTTGAAGTAGATGGTGGATCTTCAGAAAACAAATGAATTCACACTTTTGCATGGTTTAAAGAGTCATCATCGATCTTGCTCTGATCCTGAACAGAAATCTCCTCATTTACAAGAATCCATCCAATGCCCATTTTCCCACATAAAGCTTTTCCTTCCATTCAATTCAGTCCACTACCTGGTGAACTGCATGAAGTTCTTGTCCTGCATCCATGTGACTTGGTACAACCATATTGTACCAGCTTTCTCATGGCAGGAGTTTGTACAGTTGGTCACCTTACTGAAAATTAGCAAGGTGCTTACTCAGAAACACAAACATACAGTGAACCTGGTACACATTGCCTACTCTTAAGGCAGCCACAGAGAAGACTAAGCATTTCATCTGCCTCAAACCTCTTAAAAAACACAGATCTTCCTTTCCCCACTAGATGTGACAATAACAGTGGATAATCAACATAATGCAGGACTTGACATTCTTAAAGTCAATTCTTTAAGGGCAGAAGAATGTAAGAGAAGATGCACCAGTGGCTCTATGCTGTTCTGCAGATCCGTGGGTAATGTGCAGGTAACTGCATCAGCAGCATTGCTGACAGACAGCACTAAGCCCATTAGCGATCAATTCATCCCTACTGTATATTCCTCAGGGATGAAAATCTAAAAAAGCGTGTAAGATCTGCAACCCTGAGGCTTCTTTTTGTGACACCACTGCTAGTTCTGCCTCTTTTCTGGTGTTGTAGCTACACGTAGCATCATTTTCATGACATGGTGGAAATTCCCAAGTTCCAAGTAATCCTGTTTTGCTTTATCTGTCCCTTTTTATTTCCGCAAGTCCTTGGGGATTCTGACATTACTTTCTAACAATGTAGGTATCTTGGTTTTCAGTTTGCAGCTGAACAAAGTGGTAGCAGTTGATAACCCATGCTTGATTGGTTAGTGCTGCTCTGTAATTTAAGAGTGCTAAATAGACATGAGATTGACTACAGACTGAATTGAGACTCTTTAGTATTTTAGTTGTGGCTTTCTACCAATCTGCTGGATAATGGGATCAGCAGTTATGCATCTACAACCTTATTTCAAAGCTTGAGCAGTGTAAATTCCCGTCAAGTACCCTATACCCAGCATTGGGCATCTATGAACTGCATTTGAAGTGTATACATTTCACATGCAGCCACCTTTCTCTCTCTAGGAGAATATCCCAGAGAAATAATAAGAATAAAAATAACAGTTGAGGACAAGTACAGGGATTTTTCCAGCCAATATAAACAAATTAATGCAAATTTTCCCTGTGCCACTAGTATTTTTTTTTCCTTTTGAGTTGAACTATATTTTTGGCATAGGAGGAAGCTTTTATAGCTTTGTCAGTTTACTATAAGGCCATTATAGAAGGTCATATCAAAGGTCCGTCTTTCCCAATATCCTGTCTCCAACAGTGACTAGCCGTGGATGTTAAAAGAGAGAGGATGAGAGATGGCCCGAACTGACTGACTCCCTGCTATACTTCGCTGGCTTCCATCAGAACCTGTTTTAAGGGCTCCTTGAACAAACAGTTGCAACTGATGAGTGTTTGGTAGCACAACCCATATTTTAACCCATTTACACTTTGGGCTTCCATGGTATACCCTAGCAAGGACATGAGACTTGCGTAAAATGCTCTAAGTCATCCTTGGAGGTATTTCCAATCTCTAAACGATATTTGTATATTCCTTCTAATACACATTTCTGAAGCACCTTAGGAATCATCTATCATCTTCATTGTTTAAAAAACCCTCACATCTATTGCTGAGAATTATTCCTTAAAGTGGGTACTGGGAATATTTCTAGCATCTTTCTCCTCCCTGTCCTCATCCCAATTGCTTTCTAAAGTAGCATTTTACATTCTGCACCATGTTCAGCTCCTCACAGCACCAATCACCTCTGATAAACTTCTCCTAATCGGGGGCTTCCCATACTTGACAAGTCTGAATAGTTTTGTCAAGGGTTAATTTTAGGATTTCCCATAACATCTCTCAAAGTGTCTTGTCCCAGATTGCAGGCACAATCTGGTTTCTTATCAGAGACTGAGTGCCTTGAGAATTGAAATGGAGTCTTCAGATTTAGTCAAGTCCAAAACTCTTCACTGTTTCCACCTCCTTCTTCATATTCTCTGTTAAACAAATGCTTTTCTGTTACATTTTTAATTGCAGTGCAGAAAGCCTCATATTTCTGCGGTACCATTTCATTCCTCTGCCTGAGCTAGCAATGTACTCACTACATCAACCACTACAGAATGAGCGACTGCTGGAATAAGGCTGTCTCCCAACTGCCTTCTTTCCTGCTGGTCCCAATTGCTCGCAGCTACAGATTGAAGAAATGTTCAAACCTTCCCTAGTCATCCTCCACTTTTGAAAAGAGTTTAAACTTTAATGGGGTTTTAATTGTTCCATTCTTCCACTCTGGCTCTTTCCTCAAATTGCTTAACTCTAGGTGTAGGGGTATTTCGAGACTGACAAAAACCTGCTGAGGTCTGCTTCTGAGTTTTAAGTGATCAGCAACACATAACATGAACTGATTTTATAACAAAAAAGACCTGTTCCACTTGGCTTGTGACAGACTCTCAAAATACAGTCCCATCCCCTTTGGAAATAGTTTCCTTGACCAGAGCATCTCCCACAAGCTCCTAAATACAAAAGATGGTATGGGTCCATTTTTTTTGCGTGGGGAGCATGACCAAGAAAAGGGTTTGTATTCTTCCTTCCTCTGTCTCCCTAAGACTAACATTGAGTCCGAAATAAAAAATATACATGGGTGCTGATCTTGAGCTGCCAGAATATAGGGCATGTCTCTAGATTTACTGACAACCCTATCACAGCCAACACACACATTCCCACAAGCACACGCACAGATGACTATCTACATTTTTGCCAAATCCAAGTTATTGTAGAGGGATGGACTAAGACCTGATTTTAAAGTGCCCATGCACTGGTCTCTGTAAGCGCCCTCACTCATAATAAAAAACACAAACCACTTCTTGTAGATCAAATATGACAATTGACATATTTGAATAACTGGGAACACCTACAAGACATAAAATACCCCTTAGAAATCTGAATATGATTTGATTTTTTTAGGGTTTATTGACTGCTGTTGTAAAATAAGTTCCTACAAAATAAGACCCCAACCTCCAAAGCTGAAACTGTAAATAAAGTTTTTAACACCTGTTCCACCTGAGATAATCCGAAGAGAACAACATGCCTGTGCTTTTCCCATTTTTCACGGTATTTTTTCATATATAGTAAGCCCAGACCTGATCCCTTGTTTGTTTGAAAACCAAACATAAATGCTCAGGTCACTTAGTATGAGTATGTCGCTGGGGGTTTTAACATCCAGGTGGTAAAAGTGAGTATCCTTCTCACAGACATTTTCAACACTGTTTTTCATCTTTGGCCAGTGGATCATTACAAGGTATCAGCTTTTGTCAACATTACTTGAACTCAGATTCTTGTGTATACAGTGCTCTACATCCAAAGAAGGAAATTCTGGAAATTACAACAAATACAAATCAGAGCTCATAATTTAGGAGTAGGTTCATTGCCAGGAATCAAAAGCCTGACTCCTAGGAAAAAATTTTGAGTCCCCTCACCTAGACTGTTCTTTTGCCCGATGATGGAGGCAAGCAACAAGAGATTCACAGGGAGGACAGCCTCAGCAGCCCGGAAAATAAACCTTCACTGTAATTCATTACTTATTTTAAAAGTTATCCTAATGAATGCTAATTCTGTGGGCCTTCCTTCAGTGTGAGGGTGACTGTGGTCTTGGATCAAAGATAAAGCCTTTACAAAAACAATGGTAAGGCTCTTACATTGTTGTAATTCGCTCTGGTGCCATGAGTAGATTTAAGGCAAATGGAGCTCTATAAACAAAATAAAAATATAGCATTTCAGCAGAAATATGTAAAAAAGATACTGGGTTGAAATACTTCAGAGAAGCAGCCTGCTTAGTTGTAAAATGAGTTTAAATTAGGCTTTAAAAAGGATTGCTAAATCTTGACACATATATGAGCAGCTTATTATCATGCAATTGTGCAGTAGTTGCTTGATCTTGTTACTGATGTGCCACATATGAATAAGTGATTAATTACCACAAAGGCTAAAACAGAGCAGAGTGAGAGTACTGTAGCTCACCCTGAAAGAGGGGCTTAAACACGTTTATTGCCCTTTAAGTGCATTTCATTAAGGCCAATTAAGGACTTTCATGTCTTATTAGAAAAATGAAGTAGATTTATGAGGTTTTCGTAGGCTGTAAATGCTGGGGCTAGCAGATACAAAATTGTGCAGAAATATAGTAGTTAGAAGCTAAGAAAATAATGTAAAGATACACACAGGAATAATTTCACTAAGGAATCAGATCACATGAAGGTGATCTCTGTATAGAAGCAGCAGGGAGGGGGGAACAAAACCAGTGCTAGGATTCATAACATTTCCTCTCAGCTTTCTTCCCTATAATTTTATGGACAATTTTGCTATCCATCTCTCTTTGGAGTCTCATTTTCTTCTGCACCATATAAAATTCAGGGTGATATGAAGTGTTGCCATTCAGGTTGGGCAGAATTTGTTCCCAGTGGGCACACTTTATTGCATACCTGTGAATAAACACGCAAAGAAGGAGGGAGCAGGTTTGTTGACCGCCACATAGCACAACTCCCAGCAGGTCTACATACCTTAATAACATTTAATGTTGATGATAGAGATTCAGTTAAGGCTCCTTTATGGGTGTAACTTTAGGCACTGACTCAGAAAAACATATAAACATATGCTCTACTTAAAGTAGATTAGAGGATGTGCTTAAGTTTTTTTGCTGAATAGGGGTGAGTATAAGCACACACTTAAAGTTAAGTGTGTGCTTCAGCATTTTTTTGTATAAAGCACTATGAAAGTGAAAACCCTGACCTACTCGTCTATACTTCTTAGAAACACATGATTCTGCATTTGCTACATCAAGCCAGGATTTTCTGGCTGCTGGAGTTTGCTCCTATATTGCTTTTAATAGGAAATAAATTTTAAAAAATACATAAAAATAACGAATATAAATAAAACATTTCTATCTGAATAATCCAACTCACAGGGCTCAAGAAATGAAACATGAATGTTGACCTTCTTTTCTTAAATCATGCTGTTCTTAAGGTAGTGAGAAGGAAAAGAACGGAATGGAGTAAAAACCTCAGCAGCATGATCTGAGGACAAAAGGCAAACTTTACTTTGACTCTGCAGAGTTCTGGAAGTTTGCGTCACAGCCTGCGTCTTATTTGAGTGTAATTTGATCTATAGAATTTCCTTGTTTTCTTTATTTTGAAAGAAAACTTTCATGGGAGCTTATAGAGTATGTATCATTATCCTTGGGGACCGTGTCTGTTTCAGCATCATCCAAGTTTCTAGGTCCCACACATACGGTATCTGGGCAGCTTTTTAACATATTATATGTATTTATGAATTTTAAAAAATATGCATTATTTACTCAGTGGACTGGAATAGCACTGTCAAGTGGGGGAATATGTATTTATAAATGTTTTTAAAATGCACATTATTTACCCCACAGACCAAACACTTCCAGTCTACCATGTATAGTCTTAGCCACCTAATTAAAAATCTTATGAAAGTTCTTTGAAAAGCTCTTGCAGTACATACACAGCAGCAACTTTTGGAGCTTTATTATCTCAGCTCTTTTTTTTTTTTTTTCCTCCAAAATACACAAAGCATTTAGACATATTATGGTCTAATCACTTGCCAAATTTCCTCTTAAATAGAAGCTGTATAGGAGTTCTACAAGCACAAAAAAAAAAAAAAGCATCAAAACCAGCAGATCAGCTATATTTTGGGGGAGGAGGTATGAGGGGTTTTTGCTGCACTGATATAATTTTAAAACAAACAAACCGATACTTTTTAATTTGGTGAAAAAGAATTAATTCCCACACTGAGATTTGTTTGTGCCAAACCTTAGCTGCTCCTTTTAATGAGGTTTTAAATAATTTTTTTTCTGCCAACTTATTCTTAAAGGGGTTTGTACCAAAAAACTTGACTACATACTATCAATACAGTCCAAACACTACTGATTAAATCCTTCAGGGATAAGAGACCAAAATTATGTGTTTTATAAAATGATGTGATTAAAGAAAACAGGTAAGTATAACACCAACATATATCTGTCATTTGTTGACCAAATATAATTTCAAATAATTACAAAGTTTGCCTTGGATTTTCGAAATAAATGCTGACTTGATGACTAATATATCTTTTCTGCCTTTCAGAAGGGATTTATTGATGTAAAAAGTGATGAGCATCTGCCTATGGTGATTTATATCAGCTATAAAATAAGTGTGGAGCATTTAGTGCGTAAAATGAAAGTCATCTCTTGAGTCTGTCCCCAACCACAGTGCAATGCACTTCACAGAACATCCTGAAACCATGCTGCAGCGTCACCTCATTTTTCAGAGCAAGAGGGCACTTCTAGCCATTGGGTTACAATCTTCTTTAAAATGAACATCAGCTCCCCACGACCAGCAGATCCAGCACAACTGTGCCTGTTCTCTGATTCTGATCATTTGCGCAGGATACAGGCATGAAACACATTAAGAATAGATTTAAAGGTCATCACTAGGTTAGAAGCTGTGAATGAAAAACCTTAGCAGTCCAGGCTACACAAGAGGCTTATGACTACTTAGTTGATAGGGTTTTATGCAGTGTGAGTTTCAAAGTGGGAAATGCTTCTGCTCACCAACCTGTGCATACTGCTGCCAGAATTTGTGCTTGCCGTCAGACGTTGAAGTAGAATCTAAACAAGATCTACAAAATTAACTTTTATTTTCAAAATTTTATGAGTTGCTTCATATTCTAACTGAAAGAAAATTACACCTTAGAAATTAACAACAGGTTCTTGTGATGAAGCTTATTAAAACAAATTGATAATTTTGGGATTCTGAAAATTTTCTATTTCCTCATGATAGCAAAAATGTATTCTATAAACAAAGAGAACTAGTTTTAATAATATTAAAATTGGTACTAATTAGAAAATAAATTAATAGGGTTCTTGTTGACTGGGAAGTGCTCATGAGATTTACAGAAGATCGTAATTCTTAAAAGACTGGAAAAGACATTGTTCAATAATATTCTCAGTATGCAATTTCTGTTTAAATTATCTTGTGATATCTTACTGAAAGCTGGCATTGTAGCTTGGCACAATACCACAGTAAAGTTCTCTAGTCCAAACGGAATTTGACAAATTGTCGAAAAGACACTTTTCCTTTGCCTCTGGTCAGAAAGAATAACATGGACACTGTCCTTTCTCAGTGTTCCAGCTCCAAACAGAAATGTTTTTGAAAGCAACTTGTAGTGGAAAAACTGGAGATGGGCTGAATATGTAGTAGGCCTAGATGTGATGGGTAGCTGACACAATGCTTGTGGCAGGCTTTGATAGATGGTGTGACAATCTCTCCCGATGCGGAGAGAGCTTGCTACCGGCTGCACCCCTGAGGCATCAGTCACACAGCTGCGGTGTGCTGCATCCCTCCTGCACTTCTGCACTTCTAGCTGTATGAAATATGATGGGGTACGAGACACTTGAAGCATGAGCAGTATGAGAGGAAAAAGAAGAAGCTTGGACAGTGCTGTATCATCTCCATTCCCACCATGTTGGTGTTCAGTAGCATGAGAAGAAAAGAAATGCCTTGCTGGGCCAAGTCAATGGTTCATCTACCTCAGTATTCTCTTCCCAGAAGTCTCAATAAGAGATACATTTTAAAAAAAGCATATGAGCTCTCATGTTGTCCATTACCCTCAGGCTGGCTTAGCGCCCATCCTTCTTGTACCTGTTGCTTACCAGCAAATGGACGGCTAAGCAATCCATTTCCCTCTTTTCTCACTACAGATACTTTCCTTTAGCAAAATTCTGGCACAACATCTATGAACATAACTTCGTAATGCTTTTAGCCAGCTTTTCCTGCCTTTCTTGACATATGCACACATGCATCCAGGGACCTGGAGCTACACCAATTCATAGATAAGGTAGAGGGGACTCTAGAGGAAAGAAATGACCTTCAAAAACCAGGCTTCAGATGAGTGTTGTGTCAGCATGATGAGAACCTGATCACAATATAGGAAGCCTTTCCCTTTCTCCCCCCAGTAGCAGGCAGATGCAGTGACAAAGAAATTTGATCTAGAAGCAGATAGGTTCTGGTCAGCTGGTATTCTTTAAGTCCAGGAGAAGAAAAGTAGGAGAATATATATTAAAAATTGAGGCTTATTGTCAAAAGATATAACAACTTTACATTAACAAACTACAAGAAAAGACAGTTTACCCCTTCAGGCGCACACTAGCAGGGTTTCTATTGTCCTGGAAGTCTCCCTACTTAAATCACCTGCTAAATTTTCTGGATGTCAAAACTAAATACACCACAGGAGAGACAAACACCTCATATTGCTCAGCTGTCATGCTTACAGTGGATTAAAAATCAGCCAGAGCCCAAACAGCATCTTGCAGGCATGTGTAATACAAACCAGAGATGGCAGGCTTCAGGCCTTCACTGCGGCCTAGGGCCTCATCCTCAGAAAAGACATACAAGTGTGTTATCACATTCAACTTGATAATTTTCCTGGCTGTGATGAGATGGTTGGGTTTATGTGGCTGAAATTCACCGAATTCTGATCTAAAGCAGAAAACCTTTCACGCAGACGAAGGGGAGCTCCCCTTTTCAGCCATCAGAGAGCACCGCACAAGCACGCACGTCTCGGGTGGAGCGCGTGTGAGAGAAACACATTCCTCATAATCAAGGGTAATTCGAAAGGCAAACAGTGACCAGAAGAGCATGCTATCCAGCAGAAGACTAATCCTGAACCCAACTCCACAGACGGTTACACAGCCTGCTGCAATGCCAGGGCAGATGCCAGGGAAGAGACCAGCCACAAACCGAACAGACTTACAATCCAGAGCTTGGCATCTGGGTTCTTCAGCTGCCAGCCTTGCCTCATGAGTAGCCACAATGGTTGGCTCTTGTGCAGAAAACAACAGAGGAAGAGGCTAAAGAGGTCTATGTGCCACACTGCCAGCATTGGGAGCGAGCAGTGCCAAGCAAGTATTGCAGTTTCATGCATGTGCCAATGTGCTTTGGAACCACTTCTACATTTTCAAAAGTAACAACAGAATTCCTGCATAAAGCAAGACAAGCTCAAACATCAAGGACAGTTTCCTTTCCCTCTTTAGATTTTTTGTATGTGTGTAAATTTCTTTTTTACTTAATTTTGTTCGCCTCAAATATACCCTTTAGACAGCTGTGGCACGGGAATGCCTTGCACTCCATACTGATAAAATACTTGAATCTACAGGAATACATGCACAAATCAGTTAATTTCATAAACAAATTACAAAGCACCAGCTTGTAAGCCTCTGTTTTACAACGTGAGCAATTACTCCGAAAAGTAGCTGCATGAACCCCTGTGTCATGGCATGCTGAGGAGCAGCACAGCACTGTAAGGTGTTCGCCTTCTCTTTTAAAGCACTGCTCTGCCCTGTTTGCACTGAATTGACACTTTCTTCAGAAAGAAATGGTTTTTTTATATAAAGCATTACTTAGATGTTTATTTTGGTTTGGGAGTCTTTAGGTTATTAGTTTGCTAAACGAGCATTTCTAAAAGTGTGTGTTTGTACACATGTATATGTGCTTTCCCGCATTTGCAATCCAGCAGTTGTTTAATTCAGACCTTGTTATTCCCTGAAAATGCCTACATAAGTGCATTACTTTGGGAAGCCTTTGTCTCACATCGGGATAGTGTGTTCTATTGTTTGTATGTGAGCAAACAGCCAAAAGGAATTGGGATGAGCAAGAAGCCTGTAAAAGGGCTGGCTGAGCCAATTATCCAGCAAAGGCTGCTTTTTGTTTCTGGAATGTTTTTCAAGATAGGAGCCCCACACAGTTATACAGCATCTCTAGATGCTGATTATGGACCAAAAGTGATTCTTGTGAGACCTACAGGTAATGAAGAAAGGTATTCCAAATACTGCTATGATGCTGCTTTGTTGCTAGTGGGATCTAATGGTGAAACAGAAAGGGTCATGATGAGGATTTTTTTTGGTGTGAGTAAAATGTTAGGTAGAATAAAATGCCAAGCAAAGCAAGGTAACAAATGGATAAAACCCTTCTTTTTTCAAGTCAAGCTACCAAGATAGGAATCAGCCTTTCTACTGGGAGCTTCTAAAAGATACAGCTTCACCTATAAATAACACCTTCTAAGAGTATCTATGCTACCTCCCTCCCCAGACGTTCATTAATCTGCTTAAACACACTTTCTCTTTGACACCTTCAAGCTCTTCTCTTCCTCTCCTCTTAGCCCATTCCCTCACCTACTCCTTGTTTTCAAACGTATACTAAAGCACTCTATCAAATCACAGCAATATATCTAACTTTCTGGGGATGTCCTAGACATGTTTCATTAATTGTACCTCCAGTTTTACAAGTGCAAATAATTATAATGTAACCATCAAGCAATTGCATGTCATGTTTGCAGTGTTTTTAATTGCTCTAAATTGGCCTCTTTTCCCATTGTGTCAATGCTGTAGGTTCCACTATTTATCTCTCAAAAAGTTAAGAATGTGAACCTCAGCTTTGAATGGAAATAGAATTATGGAAACTTGGACATATCCTGAAAATTCTACCTGTGACTGACTGGATAAGTCACAATATTTTCTGAGCAAAAAGAAGGTGTGAAGGTTTTTAAAAATTTGACCCATAATGTTTAAAAGAATAATATGAGCTGGTTGGCATTTGTTTTCTATCCCTGAACATAGTCATTTTTCATTGCCTACCTTTTTATAGCTGTTCTTGTTTTGTTATTTATTTTTCCTTCCATGCATTTTATATAATACAGGAAAAAGCAAGTGCCCTCCATCAGCCCTTAGTGGAAAAATTTGATTTACTATCTTTTAGTATCATACTTAAGAGCAACTATGTTGAACTAATGTAAAACCTAAAATTAGTTTATTTGATGTATTTCAGTATCAACTCTCACCTCTTCTTTCCACTTGCTGTAAGGTTGAATTTAGCTCTTTGATAAGTAAAACCCTAATCCTGCTATCACATCAAAGATATCAGCAGTGCTGGTGCAAGGAAGATCAAGTTCTGCTGATCTGCTTTCAAAATGAAAAAAATTAGTGGATTTCTATTTACATGTATGGGCTTGACTTGTCCAGCTTTGGAAACCAATTGCATGAGATTCATTGGACTAATTGTTTCCTGTTTTGTTAGTTTATTTTACTTTTCTCCCTCTGATACATCAAGTACAGGTCACTGTTGCAGGTAAAACATGGATCTGGCTAATCTGGAGTTTTGCTCTAATACTGTTTAATCAAATGTTCCTAAAAATCTAGGTCCAAGTCCTCAGCTGGTGCAGATTGCTATAACTCAGTTTATCACAGTGGCGCAACGCCATTTTACAACAGCTGATGTCCTGACCCCTGTTTTCTAAGCACAAATAGCCAGCTACAGTGCTGCTGCAATTGTGACCCACAATGTTTTCCCATTCATTACGTGTGTCAGTGGGAAAAATGGGGCAGGTCAGAAAGAAACACTTTACATCATTGTTGACACACAGAAGAGCTTTAAATATCCAGGATTGCCTCATGCCCAATACCAAAATCATGTTCCTTAATGCCTCTACTGCGTTAGTTCTGCACCCACCTCATTCTGCTCCGCAGTAAATCCGCAGCTCTTCTTTGCATCTAGCAGTTGTCAAAGCAATGGACATTTCTTGAGAATATCTGTCCTTTGCAGGTGACCTTCCTTCATTTTGCCATTGCTAGAGGGGTCCCTGACAGGAGGCCCTGGAGAGCGGGCAGACTCCAGGGCTGAACCACACAAAGTTGTCTGGGCCAGGTGCTCCTGCTGCCCACGCATCATGCAACGCTGCCTGCGTGGTCAGTGCTCAGCATGGGCACCCTGAGTACTTCAGCTATTTCCCCGGAGTGGGACTGCATTTACAGTGTGAGCAAAGTGACATCTCCTTAATTCACACCCTGAGTTTTGGTCACACCTCTTACCACGATAATAGATTTCATAAGTGGACTTGATGAAGGCAAGATCTTGCAACTGAACTACCTCCTATTGTGCCTCAGACACGTTTTCCAGAGCAAGCTGAAAATGTCAAACTTATGGTGAGACAAAGAGATGAAGAATTACATAGAATTTGGCTCATTAGAAAGAGATAATTTTGGTATAAATGGCAGCTTTACTAGGTTAAACCCACACCACCGTAGTTAATGGGAATTTTCCTACTGATTTCTCATATGTCATCCTTGATTTTTCATTGAAATGTTACACTATTTATAAATATATATGCACAAACAAATATATCTCCCTTACAATAAAAAAAAGAAACTATTAGACCTATAAATTGGCCCTGAAATGTGTTACGTTTCTTATTACATCCCTTGAAATAGTGCTTTAGTGCAGAATTACATTTCATAATGTGATCAATTGTTATAAATAATTGCTATTGAGGCAACCTCTGTGTGAGTGCAATCCTGGGTCTCTGTATGCAAAGTCCAGCCCACCTCCAGATTGTTAAATACTGTCACTTGCTTAGATAAGTGGTGGCGAAGGAAAAGGACATGCTATATTTATGGACAATGACCCATTTTGAAAATTTCCGAAGTTTACATTTATGTCCAGGTCATCTGCACTACGTCTTCACATTGATGTGTCTTTACATGTCTATTGATCTGGTTCAGTATGTTTTCTGCTTTTGTATTTGATACATGAACTTCAGCCAGACTGAGAAAACCATGGCTCCCTAATTTGGCTTTTTTAGGGTAAAGGAATTTACTTTCTGACAGTAGATAAACTTTGTTAAGGTGACCATTAAATTAAAACTTTACAAAATCCATAGAGATATGAATACTTTCTTGAAAAACTTCCATTAAACCAATAGCAAAGTAAATATTTAATTCACTGCACAGAGATTCCCATATGGTTATGCATTAACAATGGTTATACTATAGAATACTCTTCTCAAAAAAATCTGCATAGAATTCTCTTACTTCCTTCTGTCCATCAGATTGTGTATTGTTACTGAACACATGTAAGAGCCAGAGGATCTCGCTCATCTTCCATGAACAAGCATTAGAACTTTATCAATGCTATAGCTTATAAATGTCCCTTATCTTTTTATACATTCTTTTCTACACCAGCCAATGACAAAGTATACACTTGTAGAGACCTGCTATTAAAGTCAACAGTAAGATACTCAATGTAAGATACTGAGCTATGAAAATGTCACAGATGTTTCTCTTTATAGCTCCAGAGCCAAATATTACTCTCTGTTACACCCACAGAATGCCCATTAAATTCAGTGAACTGAATTTAGACCAGGAAATGCAGAGAATAATTTTGACTTGCCAAATTTGAGTTAATTTTACAGAAGACTAATAGACACAAGAAGTAACTTAATTTGGAGACGTTCTTCACTTGTTTCCACTCTTACTAGAAAATATTGTCAGGAGAGTCACACTTAGTGAGCCACTGCACTCATATCTAAAATAAATTAAATAAGGCAGAAGTATCCTAAAAAGCAGAAATGCAACCAACATACTCTGTTATGAATTATGTTCACCTGATGCATTTATTTCTCTAGTTTAGCACTTTGTGAAAAATCAAAGCCTAAATATTTAGGTGCACTACTTTCAGTGGTACTTTAGTTATGACTCCTTTCTATTTTCACTTGTCCAGACATAATTTTTCTTCTCTCCCTTTTCCATGTCAGCAATATAAATATTTACTATATATTTCACCTCATAGTTTCAGCACTTGTATAATCCCTACATATTCAATCAAATTCTTTCATTCATATTTGTTCGCTAGTATTTATTCCTTTCATTCTAAGTTTTGGTTCTCTGCTTGCAGGGACTCAGCAGTGTTCTCCTAAATGCACGCCTTTCCAGTACCTTCCTGTTTGGACGCCTTCCAAGATGGGAATTCATAAAATATTAATGTTTGGTTCATACGCAGGAGAAACACTTTTAACACTGCTCTAAAATTTGAAGAAATTTGATCACTTCATAAAAAAACGCTGAGGAGGCCGAGTGCCTTGCTTGCTCTGTTTGTGTTTACTCTCTGAGATATTTGAGCTCTTGTGTTGTCATTTCTTTTGGTCAGTTGGTTGGTTGGTTGGTTGCTGCCTTTGGTGATGGGCTCAGTGTGGCAAGCTGTCATGTTTCAGCTGTAGGTATCTGATGGAGCTCACATGCACATTGACTGAAAGACTGTTTCAGCCCTCATATTTTCAGGTATGCGACCACTCCCATTTTCCTTTCAGTGAATACTGATGCTGTTGAAAATAAACCATGAGCTTTGTCTGAAACCTGTTTCCAGGTAAGTCCAGCAGCATAGATTAAGATCCATGATCAAAAGATGCTGACTGTAAGCATGCATTTTGTCTAAGAACATCCATTTTCCTTATGTTCATGCACTCTGGAGCTGGTCTTCAGCTAACAAGTGCTGGAGGCAGGTCAGCAATCATCCCAGATTCCTTTCAACACACAGGCGTCCGCTCTGACCTCGTGTTGTGGGCCCCAGGGAGCTTGTGTGGAAGCTCAAGCAGAAGTGATGGTCCTCTTGGTGAGTCCCTCTACCTGCAGGGACACACACCCACACAGCCCTTTCACCAGACCCAGATCGGCAGGGGAAGCTTTCTCAGGGGACCATTTCCATTCACTTTGCAGCCTTTTTCTCTGCCATAAAGATGAAGAGCATTCCTGTACCTGATAATCAGTCCCATTCGCCCATGCACAGCATCTTTCCTTAAAAAGGAACCCACCCCTACCACCTTGCAATAGGTGTGTGAGCAGGACCCTACGGTTCAGGTATGACTGGGCTACCTTTAATATCAGCCCTGATTATTATCTCCATGAGGAATGATTCCACTTCCACACAAAATAAAAATTACCCTAACCTTCAGCCATACCATTAGGGTATCAGTCATATATTTTCCCCTTCACATTTCTGAGATCACATAGAGAAAGAAATAAAAAATTAAAAATATTAGATATTGCCTTTTGACTTGACTGCTAACACAATAAAGCAGCATCGTAAACTGAATCATGGAAGTCTGCAGTCTTCATTGCTCCCTTTGCTGGTATTACTTCATGGATATTGGAGCCCTTAGGGAAACTGGAATATGAATAAAGATATTTTTTTTTAAATCAGCCTTTTTTTCTTGGTTCTGTTTCTAAAAATAATGCAGTTTGCAAAAAACAGAAGGTTTGGTTTATAACACAAACAAAATTGTTACATTCTGAATGGGTTGTAAGTACCTGATTCTTTGCCTTTTTACTCATCCCTGCTAAAAAAAAAAAAATAAAAAAAAATCTGCAAATCCATTTGCTAACCAGCTGCACCTCTGTACTGAACAGATAACAACCTGTGCAAGCCAGGCTTTGCTGTGAATCGGTGCTGATAGGCCTGAATCTCATAGCTTTTTTTAAATGCTAATGACAAGAAACATTTCCTAAGCCAAAACGCTCTTGTAGATCTGTCTACTTCTATTATGACTGATATTTGCTTGTAAGTACATAGAACACTTGTTCACTGTGCCTTATCTGCTATGGTGCAGCATGCTGACCTACATACCATTCAGCACAATATGATGCACAAACATCTTCTATATAATTTTTCATTTTCGACTTAAAAACAGTAGAGGCAAAATAGGATTGCTGCAAATCTAACAAAGAGATGGCATTATTTCCAAATAAAAATGTGCATTTTTCCAAAGAATTTATTTGTCTAGCAGCATGAAGTTCATACATAGCAATGCTTAAAAAGGGTGTTGAATTGCGATTAGGAAGGAAGGACTTAGGAAGAAGAACAAACCACATCTTTTCTACTTACACAGAATAATTAAGCTAACTTATTTCTCATCACAATTAAAAGTTCAGCCTTTCTGAACCATGTTTTCGCAATGTCACTAAATGCTGCTGATATAAGAATGCTGAAATAAGTGTGATAATAACAATAAAGAATGATGGATAGAAAAGGATACAGTAGCTAAGGGAACAGAAATGATAGTCTATTACCTGCCATTGTCAAGCTAAACAGAACTACAGTATTTATGATTTTTGCTGTGATGCCGGCTATGTTGTATAAGCCTAGTCTTTATGATGATACTTGTCTACTGAATGAAATAATTAATACGTCAGTTTTTATGGTAAATAAATATATGCCTATCCACTGGCCAGAAATTATTCATATTAAGTAACAGAAATGCAGCCACAAATATATCAGAAGCTTGTAAAGGAAAATGTACTTTAAGAGCTAAATTTTAAGAGCAAACCCAAAAGTCTACATCATTCAGAACATTCCTAATCAACTTATGTTACGAAATGTTAAAGAAGGGCAAGAAAAAAGAAGTCTCCTCAAACAATAGGAAAAAATTAAATGTTTTGCCTTAGTAGGATACAGTAGTCCTAATTCTAAAATGTATATAACTATCAATGACTTCTACATAGTAAAATTGTGTAAATAAACATAAAGACATTTTTATAACAATCTGTTTTATACATGCACTGAATTGAAATATATTTATTGCCCTGTTATTACCTCTAGATGAAAAAAAGCAAACAGTATACAAATTAGAGGAAGCATGAATGTTTATTCCTATAAGAATTTTAAGTGAATGACACGTGTATATGCTATTTATTAGTTTTCTAAGAAAATACTGATTTTCATATCTACAGACACTACAATTTTTCTGTTTCTGGTGAAACACATGGATGAGGAATCGGTTTGAGGTTTTAAACTGCAAAAATGGAAATTCAAATTCACATTCAAATGCCGGTGAGGTCAATGGAAGTATTTCCACTGATGCTAGGAAGCCCTTGATCGGCCTGTTAGCTGTATTATCTAGGCTGTTTCTCTGTTGCTGTGTTTTAGAGCTACTGAATGATAAGATAAAGTAAAATGTTTGGTTCATTTAGTTATTAGGCTTCATTTTCATTCTGAAAATCTAAGTATCTGTAAAACAATAACGTCTGTATTGGTCAGAACTGACTGATATTTTTTGCATTTCACTAAATACCTTCTTATACACATTCTGAAGACACCATCCCTCAGACCAGCCACTGACTTCTCTTCTCTTCTAATATAGTGACAAGCAACATCTTGACTCACGTTACTTAGGTATCATTAATGAGAATAACATCTTTTAAATCCACTTTATGAGTCTAACATGCAAATGGTTCGCAGTGATGTGGCTTCCAGAAATAGGTTGTTACAGACACAGATACATCTTTGGGTATTACCCTGCAATCAATGCTGCTTTTGGTACCTTTAACTCTGTGGGAAGCGTTTTCCGGGTTCCTTTTGTAATTTTGTGGTATCTGTCAAAAAAACTTTGAGACAGAGCTGCACTTATTATTCACTGAAATAGTGGGGTCTGTAACTGCTCCTGTGCTCAGTAGTTATGAGCTCTGTGATGTTAATAGAATTGCAAACTAGAGACTAGACTTAACTATGCCAGACCCATGACCCATGTGTTCCACACTGAACATCACCGACTAGCCTAGCTATAACTCAGATTCAAATCATTTGCTGTGCTCAAGCAGAGAGCCAAGCTTGGGAGATCTCTTGATGAACTAGTCTCCAATACATTAAACTTATTCGTGCCCAACCCAACACACAGAGGGAGCGTGAGCCTGATCTAAGATGAACTGCTCAGTGCAATATTCATGCTGGAGTGTTTCCACTCACACACACTTATGACCTTGGACTGCAGTGACACATGGGTACACGCTTGCAAGTAAGCAACATGAATGCGGTCTGCAAGTGCCTGAATGACCTTGTAGCCACTGAGACAACTTTCACAATCAAGAACTGTATTAATCATAAAGATCCCTGCCAGTATCTTATTACATTATCTAAGATTAGTATGTCATCATACATTACACTTGGTATTGTCTTCAGAGCCCAATAAAGCTTGTGTGACTTTTTTGCTTGTTTGTTTCCAAAAGGAATAACAGAGACAAAGTTTTTAAGATACATGTTACTACACTTTTTTTCATTGAATCCCCTGGTGGCTGTTAAGCACACCCATATCTGAAATAGGGGTTGCTGTGACACACCTTTCACAGTAGAGCACGGCTTGTAAGGGTTACATGACTTATTCAAAGTCCAATGGGAAATCTGTAAAGGAATGATGGAATGAATTTCAAATCTTATCTCTCTTCACCTTTGTTTAGACCAGTACATAATATGGATTCTTTCTCTTTCAGCTCTAGCTCTTGTAAAAATTTGCATTATCCTAAAATGTATAAAGGACAAGGTCCTCACCCTCTAACAGGAGTAGGAGCAAGTAAATATTGCCATTCTGAAGACTGAATCTTTTCCATCAGATTGCACTTGTCATTGACCAAATAAACCAAGTCTTCTAACACAACACTGGAAACAGCTAGTGCCTGCATATTAATTAGCCTTCCTGACCTGAATAGACTATTACCTAGGGCCCTGGCCTTCATTTCCTGAGCACCCTAAACTCCACTGCAATGAATATAATGAAAGGCAAGGCCCTTATTTGGAATTACATCATATAAAAATATTGCTATTGCCTAGGAGGTGGGATTTCTGAAAATGCTATGGAGAGTTTCTGACACTCCACAAAAGAATGGCATTGGTTTTTTCCCCATGGGGTCCTGTGCCCCCTAAATGACTGTCACCCAAATTTTAGACCATCCTTTGTGCCTTTGGAAAAAAACTGAAAGTATGGGTAGGGCTCCTATCATTTTGACCAAATGCATGTAGAATTTAAAGCTGTTCTTTATTTTAATAAAAGACAATGAGGTAATACTATAAAAATAGCTTCCTTTGATCCTAGAAGCACTTTATTACAAGGTTCACAAGCCAAGTGGAATGAAAAACTTTTAAATAAAAAATTAATGCAAAAAAGCAAAGCTTGGAGATAGCTAGATTTAAGAAATATTGCCTTTTTTTTTACTCACAGCTTCTGCAAAAAATATTTTTGTTTTAAAAAAATATGATTCCCCTTTCAACTCATTCCAAACACAATTTTACAGGTAGGCTCTGTGACTCATTAAATCCATCTTTGAAGATGCACCATAACATAAAGTATTACAATTATCATGTACTCTAAAAGCCTGCTTGGAATCTAACTCAGTAAACTTTATTAATGATCTGAAAAAGGAGGAAAATTCACATATGATGTTTAATTGTGAGGTATAGGGAGCAGAAATATTCATAGGGAGTGAAGAGAAAAGCAATATCTCATATTTTAATTTAGAAAAAGAAAAGAAAGTTATTAAATCTGACTATTATATGAAACTTTGTTTCTCAGAATTCTGCTTTTTCTGTAACATATTTTTTCCCCACATAAATTGCTATGTAAGTAAAATGGACACCTGGAAAGGATTCAGTCCTTTTAAAATTACAGATATATCTTCTTGGAAATGCCTGAAAATATTCTTAGGTAGGGAGACAATAGATTGAAAATGAAAGCCAAAAACAAAATGGCTGTATGCATCATGCTGACTTAAATAAAAAATAAGTGAGGAAGAAGAGAACATGTAAATATTTGAAAAGTGACTGAGGCCATACAGTCTATGAATTTGCCTGTAAGAAATCATGCAAACCCCATCACTTGTGACATTTAAAATTGGACTGTCTGTGGATCTAGAAAATGTACTCTATAGAATAATCTATTACGGGGAGGTAAATCAACAGACCAGCAAGGTCACTTCCATTCCTTATTGATGTGATAAATCCATTGTAAAAATACTTACATTATAAAATTATATTTTTTTTCACAATGTAAACACAGCATCCCTGTTCTGGAAGATGCTGAGCAGCTGCTTGGAGGGCGCAGGTACCTTGTGCTTCCAGTAGAGTCATGCCAAGTCAATGGCTAGCTCCAATTTACAAAAAGAAAGAAAAAAACCACAAAGTAAAGACAGTATCTGCCAGTATTCCATGAACAGAAGCCCATTAAAGCTAAGAGGACATTTGCCTTTAAATGGATGGATATCATTATGCATGCAAAAGTGCCCAAAAATAAAGAGGCAGAGTGACTGCATTTCGAGGAAACAGTTGAGCGGCAGCAACCATTACCTTAGCAATTGCAGCACACGGGCTCTCTGCTCTGCAGTCTAAAATGAGGACATTCCCTTTGCTGTGTGATTTACTTTGAGTATGCCGTAATCTTCTTTTTTCCTCAGGTAAAATGTCAACGAGCAGTGTCCCAAATGTTTTCCCTGATCTTGTCAGGAGCCACTTTGTTTCCACAAGAAAGGGAAAAAAAACTAAACCCCTATGTGCTCTGTTAACACTGCACAAAAACTAACCCGAAAGGAGCTGGTATGAGATGAGAAGCTCATGCCAGGCAAGGATCGCACAGGACTGCCGCAGTGCAAAGAACGGATCCAAATCAGCCTGAGCAATAATGTGTTCTAGCTTAGGGCCAGCATGCAGACTGCACTGCATCTCTATCTATGCAAAGGTACCATACAGGGGGTGGTTGTCTGAGTGAAACTGAGTGAAGACAATAGGATTTGGCCCTTAGCTGGGATGGCAGAGAGATATTCCGCGGAATTTAGAAACCTTGCACATACATAAATAACCTTGACGTTGGATGGACAAGATGGATGGGCAGAGAGACAGATAGATGATTTTGTTTAAGATACTACATAATGAGCAAGCTCGAACAAATATATACATCTCAATACACATACATATTACCCGTAAGTCTTTGACCTTTCCCCTATGTATTTATTGCACCACTCATAACTACTGGACTGTGAAAAGCTGAAAGTACCTTCTCTGTCACAGCAGAGTATAAAACATCAAAGAACGAGTTCTTCCATTTGGCGGCAAAAAGAATGAAAGAATAGATCTGAACTGAGATCAAAGAAAAGGGAAAATGCTGCCTTTACATCGTTAAGAGCCTTTTCCCCCATTTGTGCATTAAGCCTCATTGTAATAAAAGGGAGAAAAATGCTAAGTGGCCCCTCTGCTGAAGGATGGTTGGCATGAGTTCAAGGCAAGTCTTCCATGAGGACTGCAGTCAACCACCAGCATGTATCTCTGCCTCCCACTATTGTCACCAAGACCCTCTGGCCCTTGGGTCACAGTGTGGTAACACCACCTGCTTATTCAGTATCCATGCCCTCATTTTACATTATTCACTGGTAGAGGTAAGTGAGTTATTTTTCCCTTCTTCATGCTCTAAGTAAGGATTCCGGTATGGGAGACTAATGGAGCATCCTTAGCAAATAGATTATTTATATTTCTGAATTCAATGTTGAGATGTTGAGTTAATTTGTATTTTCAGGGATGTGGGGAACTGTACTTTTCAGAGGTTCTGAGAATTGCTTTGAAGTAGATATTATGATGTGTTTTATTTTTGCAGAGCTGCCAAGATAGAGCCTAGCATGAACAAATGAGTATTCCAATAACCATTGGTGACATGCACTTTCCCAAGTCAGAGGCTTTGTTTGGGTCAAAATCCCTATCCAGTTTGCAGGAATAGGTTTTCTCATGAAAATAATAATAAGTCTGGGAAGATGAATCAGTGGGATTTAATACCCTATGTGTAGAGGTCAGAGGTATATTTGTAGATCAGTAAAAGAAAGCTATATTTTAAATATCCATCTTGATGCTCAGTTCCTGAATAGAATGAAAATAGCAAGACAAAAGGAATCTAAATGGGACTGTAAGCTGATCTATTGATGCAACAGCATGATAGCAATTTATATGTGTGTCTGTTTAGTGCAGGTTTACGGTAGGACCTACAATCTCAGCAGTAAAATACCCACAATCTTGGATCCTCTCTGAAAAGCACACAACATGCAAAGGGCCAAAAGAAGGAAAGTGCCCATTAGTTCCATCGTGGACATTTTCACGGCTGTGATTTTCCATCAGTTGGCAAAGAGGAAGGTCATTTTGGGAAAGACAAATGAATTGTGATGTACCTCCACAGTTCAATGTATGCTATTAGCACTTTCTAGTTCGAATCACCAGTTTTATAGTTAACAATGTAAGCATAAAAGTCATGTTAGCACATTATCAGTAGCTTGCCAGTGCTAACAAGTATTTAATTTTTAGGTACGTAGGTGCTTATCACCACACAGACCAAGAGTGATTTTCTGTGTTCAAGAATAGAGTTTTTCCTTGATCGCCGTTCACAGGAACGTAGACAGCTATCTTTTCATAGGCTTGCACTGCCTCCTCTAAAACCCCATAAACCTCATTTCTCGTTCTTTCCACCTTCCTAATGTAGGTGACCGATATAGCAGCCATTGGATGATGCCTGAACGAGATGGAGCAGGCACAGACCATTTGTCCTGGCACACACGTCCATCCAAGCTCTCACCTGCACATGAGGAAAATCCTTTCCACGGGGCAGTGCCACCATCCTGGGCAGCAGTGGGCTGTGCACAGCTGGGGATGCTTGCAGCTCCTCTGTCCGGAGGGAGGACAGCCTGGGAGGACACCAGCCATGAGCAGGACCGTCTCATTGGAGAGCCTTCCAGGGCTACACAAGGGACATCTGCGGGGAGGGAATGGAGTTGGAGGGGTGGCACTCTGGGCATTTGCTGCCACTGTGAGATCCTCTGCAGCAGCAAGAAGGAGTTGGGGTTGAGCTGGGGAGCCTCCAGCCCTAGGAACCACAGGAGAAACATTTTTGTTATTCAACAGTCCCACAGAGAAACTTTGTCCCCTTAGACTCAAATACTCATCTAAGTCACCAGAGCTAGATTTGGATTAAATATACAATAGCTGTATAGGCACAAAGGAATTGGAAGTCACGAGAGAATGCCTTTTTTAAGGGTATGCTACAAATCTGAACGTGTACATAAAAGCCTAACTTAAGTGCCAGTAAGTTTTATCACCAGCAGGCACAAGCTTAATGTTATCAAAAGTGTTAAATAAGAATTGTGTTTCCATGAAGTGTGCAGCCAAGCAGCCGGCACCACAGAAAGCATACATGCAGATGCTGGGCAGAACTTTATCTGCAGCCTCGCTGATACTACAGGGCCTTTTCCTTTATAAGGGCATCTTTTGTTTCCGCGTGCAGTTTGGAGCTGGTTGCTGGGAGAAGGAAAGGTTTATGAAGAAAACAATTGGATCAAAGCAAACATAAATTTAGACACACTTTACATTTACCAGGAAACCAGAGAGTACATGCTGAAACCAACTAGTTTATTTGGTTATGTCCTTGCAAACACCGTAAATCTGCCCCCTCTAACACACTAGCAAGAAAAATTAGTGGAGGAGACCAAATTCCACACTGAAGCCCAGCAAGGCCAGAGACAGAGACTGTGATTAGCTTATAACACAGCTCCCCAAAATTTGAAGAAGGCAAGATTTCAACTTTCCTGTACTTTTTAGGCTGGGAAAGGGGTGAAGAATAGTATTTTGGAATAAACTCTTGTTGCTGAGAATGGCGTTTGCCATGGCTCAAGCTGCTGCTGGACAGGCATGTATGCAATCTTGCTTCCTACCTGCAGGGCTCCTAATCCTCTATCAGCAAGGTCCAAGAGATGGAAGGAGAAAAACTACTGACACATCTTTATGGATGGGTGGAATTATACACGTGAAATGTTTCTTGTAACCTGAGGGGAGCGAGGCTGGCTGGGCTTACACAAACCCACCAGGCAGGCAGTCCAGACTCAGTGCACTGGTTCACACTGAACATTCTTGCTTCTCATATTAATTTGAGGAGGAGGGTGGCGAGGGAAGGAGGTATGCATTTCATTTTTGACTCCTGCTGTAAAAACTAAGTTGTGAGAAGTGAGACACTTATTTTTTCTTTCGCCCTCTTTGTCCCTTGCTCCTTCATATACCTGCAGCACTTTCCCTTCCCCAACCATTCCAGATCCTTCCCTCTCACAAACAATTGCGCAGCTGAGTGATTACGTTTTGATAGTAATCCTGCTTTCTAAATTTGAGATCAGTCTAGAAAAGAACAACATTCCCTTATTATAACAGTATATCACATCTCATCCCCCACTTTCAACACAGTATCCCAGTGAGTTCCCACTACCCATCTGATGATGAAAGGAGGTAGGTAACTTTCTGTCAAAGACCACATCTCTCTCTTGCCTGTTTGTGCAGGAACCCAAGTCAAACTTTTCCCAGCAAGCTTCTCGAAGGAGAAGGCCAGAGCCATGGCATTGCACAGCTCTCTCCTCACACTGGAGCTGTCAGCTACAATCAGAGCATCCATGTATGGTATTTCCAGTGGAAAAAAAAAAAAAAGTACACAGATGTATAGTTTGCATTTATGTACTGTAGGGACACCCTTGAATCGTGTTAAAAAATGTCAGTCAAGACATCTGGTCAGCTGTCCTAATCCATATTGGGGTTTTTAGACTACTGTTATGCCCCAATATGCTTTGAACATTGCCAATATGCTTTCTCTGCAGTAGCAGCAGTGTGTCCCCTTTGGTTTCACAGCCCATCCCCAGCATTGTTTTTTATAGTGTCACGTACCGAACAAAATGAAAAACCACATACTGTATCTCGTGTGTCTGGCTAATGAAACTGGTAGGACAAACCTTGTGTGATTAGGAACAGGGACGGATTGGCTTAGGTCTAGTTCATCTTACGGACTGCAAAAAGAATCAGCTGTCACTTGTGCCATGCAGCAGATGGACAGTTTGCATCCGATTTACATGCAGGCGCCAAAGCCTTTAGAAGCTTTGGCAGCCCACTTGCCATCAGGCAGCAGACTTTGATGTCCTGCAGATGGTTACAGCAGCCATCTTGCGCTCGCGTTGCGTGGCGCTGTCGTGCCTCCTTGCAGGCGCCGGCCGGCTCGCTCCCGGTGCCTTCGGAGCTGCCGCAGCGCGTGGTGCCCACCCAAGGCTCAGCACCCTTTGGCCACCACCTACCTAGGACCCAGGCACCGTTGCATTTTCATTTCAATACAAAGCTCCTCTGTGCTTTGCTTTTATGGCCACCGCACGCCCGCACCCGCACTAAAATCCTAACGGTGCCTACCGCAAGCTGTCCCCGCGCTCCCTCCACCGAGCTCTGCTGTATTGCACATTCCCTACCTAGAACCCCGACAAATCCACCGCCCCCACTCCCTTCAACCATAATAGCATAATTTCAGAATAATCGCTGATCCAATTTCCTTATGAATTTAGCTCACCAATGCAGCTTTGCCTTAGCACGGTTCAACCCGTCCTAGGTAATGACACGGAACAAAGAGTTTTCTTCATGGTGGTCAGGCTAATCTTGCTCCATGAATAGCCCAGAGTAATCTGTCAGCAGTGGAAAGCTGTGGCTGGAGGTCTTCCAAAATCAGCTCTTTCACATTTGGTAGGAGCAGTTAGGAATTCTGACTGGCACTATTAGTCGGGAGCCATGTCATTGCGCTACAGAAGGGACCGCGGTTGTCCCCACTAGGTAGGATCAGCACAGCATATTCTACCACGCTTTTCCCTCCCTTGAGTGTTACGGGAAGTTCAGAAAAAAGTCTCTGATGAGGCTTTAAGAACTGACCTAGAAGAGGCAAATTCAATAATGCTTGATTTCCAAGCAGTCGGAAGTAACAGAAAATATTTGGGGGGCACAGAGGGGCGGGGAAGAATATACATCTCTATACACACACACACACACATATAAATTGTCAATTAATGCAGACTGGTTACAGCCAGCAAACAAGAAGAAAAAAATAAACAGTTAATTAGGGCTTTTTGAATCATTGTTATATATACAGTGCATCATTTGCAGGTGCTACAAAAGTGAAAAATAACCATTATAATTACTAGTATTCAAAGATTCATATTTTCCCCCATGTAATTGATTTAGGATTATCAGTTTTCTTGTAGTTATACAAAAGGCCTGTCAAGGTGTTTCCACACGTGTTTGGCTCATGCATGTTCCAAAAACAAGTCAAAATGCCATTGTATTTTACACGGCGCAGTTAAAGTGGCTCTGAAAAATAGGCCAGGTTTTACCTGGATCGTTATCTCGGTTAAATTATCTTACATATGTTTTAATTTTTTTCTTGTTCATCCTTTCTTTATCTTTTTTTCCTTTCTCTTTCTTTTTTGTTAAAATACATCTGTGTTTGTTGACTGCCCCAGATTATATCTAAGTGAGGAGTGGGAGTACTTGCACCTGGTACAGTATATGTAGCTTAACAATACATATCATTACATTATTTACAGCTCATTTTATGTTATTCAATAGTAAACTGCATATTAACCCTTTGAGAACCTGGCTGGTGCTGCTCGGCGAGGCAGAGGAGCTCTGCATTTTCCAGGGCTGTGGGAGTATGTCTATAACTGTATTCATAAAGATGGCAGCGTGCTCATTACAACGGAGATCGCCACAAGAGCCAGCTAATTCCTCTCCCAGGAAATCTCATCCATAATCACATTCCTCACCACACCACGCTTGTTCTTCTGCTGATAACACAGGTTATAAAAGGGACTCAGTCAGTGCTGGAGTCAATTAATGAACCGGCTTTTTAACCTCCTTTATTGGAGTACATTTGGCACCAAAGGGACCCGATGTTGTGCTGCTGGCAGGAGATGGGCCCAAGTGATGCAATCTCAGGCTGTTTCAGCCCACTCTCCAGTCCCAAGAAACGGGCACCACATCTGACCTCGTTCGGCACTGACTCAGCATCCTCAGTGCCCAGAGGAGAGGAGGCAGAGAACAGATGAACCCCAGAAAAAACGGTCTCACCACTGCCCAAGCAGGAAAGATTACCTCTGACCGAAGGACTGGTGGATTTGGGTATCACCTACATTTTCTCTGATGCTGGAGAAGACCATGAATCACCATCTCTTATTGTGTTTGCATTTGTGGGGTGGTTTGGTTGGTTTTTTTTTCCAGGGGAGAAGGGGAGAAAGGCAGGGCAGTTGCACAAAGGCAGGCAATATAGAAGAGGAAATGAAAATGTCAGGAGCCAGCATGACGGATGCCAGGACAGAGGACCTTGAATATGCAATGCCAGGCAAAACCCTTTCCTCCATTTGAACAATATTTGTCATGGTCACACCGTGCAGAGAAATGCACAAAGTGGCCCTTCCTTTCTGCCCCGATTTGCTTGGCATACAGCACACGTATCATCAAAATGTTGTGTATGCCACGTGGTGCTGGGGTAATTCTTCTTCTGCTGTAAGCACAGAAGTAGGAAGGGGATCCTGCATCATAACACCCCTATTCCTAACCTTTAAATACTCATCAATATCTCTGTTGCTGAATTAATCAGCCTCAAGATTATCAGCAATTTAGTTGCATTTTGTTGGTAATTAGCTTGATAAATTAGCATCTGCAATATAAAACTTGACATCTTATTGTTCCTTCAGTTTTATGGTACTTCTGAAAAAAAGTGCAGCTTATTTTAAAAATGATCATTTCTATTACAATAAAGGCAGATACCAAAACCAAAGTTAGAGAAGCTTAGTAGCAGACAGAAACAAACTCCACTGATATCCACTGGGCAAAATATCAAAGATGAATAGTTTATAATGCGAACTTCAAAAGTATGGTTTAAAAAATAAAATTTGAATCTGTTCACTGTGGGCAGCTGCTTCTTGTGAGTAAAATAAAATAAATGCTCAATGAATTCATTTTCCACATTTTCTGTAGAAAGGCTGACAAATAAACTTTGAAATGTGAGTGAACTGAGAACTGATAGAGAATAAATATATTTATTCCAGTGAGTCCCTCCAAGCTATATGAATTTTCTCAAGTCAGGTAAAAAACTACACCTTTTCTTCTAAGACTGCTTGTCCCTTCTGGGACAAATTGTTACGTCTTATGAAGACCCCACTATGCTGGACAGTAATGTTTCTTTCTGGTTTGAGGGCAATTTTCAAAAGGACTGGTGAAGCTTTTTCCCCAACAGCATCCAAAAGCGAGTCCGTACTCCCATTTTCTCTTTTTCACGATGAAAGGAAAGAGTGGGTAGGTATCTTTCTCAGAAAATATGTTTAAAATATAGCAATTTTGCAGTACAGATGTTGTATTATAAACTGAAAATTCCTCAGCATTTTGTTTAAGACATTATTTCTATTGTAGAAAACTGTACTAATAGAAACATTCCTATTAATCTGAATTTGAGATATTTCATACAATGTGTATTACCTTTCTGCTGCCTGCAACCTCCTGCCAGGTTTTTTTTCCCCCTTTTTTAGGAGGTGCTTTGAGAGGAATATACCATGAGAACAATACACAGCTGCTGCTGTATAGAGATATCTAATTGTCAATATTGTGGAATTTCTACAGCTTATTACTTGCATTCAGTCTAATTCTGGGCAAATTGCCAGTCACTTCAGGGACATTCAAGTGAGCCATATTACACGTGGTACGGCATCACAGCTTTAAGATACCCGGCTGTTTTGCCTCTGGCCAGGGAATGTTTGTACCAATGCTACTGAGTGAAGGGGGGTAACTACAAATAAAATAAAATTTGTATTTTTTCAAGTGGGCTGCATTTCAAGCCCAGATGTTAGTAATGAAAGATTCAATTTAAGGATTTAAATTACAAATAAATAAAGTATGAAACAGATGTGATTTTTAAGGAAGTTCAAATTATCCAGGAAGAAAAATATCTCTGTGCATGACAAAGTAATAGGGATTGTCTTGAGAGTCTGTTGAAAACAATCTGCTGTGCTAGATACACCCTTAGGACAGGATTGGTTTGGAATGGGAAGGACTGGTGGAGCTTGTCATTAAACAAAAATTGTGTTTAATAAAACTTTATAACCGTGATTAATCCTATGAGGCCCTAAAGGAGTTTGCAGTTTCTGATAAACACATTTTCCTTGTTTGCAATGGTAATGATATTTTGAAGTGAATGGAATCTGAACAAAAAACTCTAAGGGTAAAAAAGGACTTGTCAGGTACCACCTATGAAGAAATTACAATGGCACAGAAGAAAGAAGGGCCACCCACAAGGGAAACCTTAGATTATATGTTTGAAAGAAGAGGAAAAAATGATAGGTCAACACAGGTCTCTCTTTACAGTAGTTTGATCACCACAGAAACGCCTATAAAAACCACAGAAATTATTCGAGGCCATCTAGCATGTGAAGATTAGAATCCCACATGTTCGGTGCAGGTGCTCACTAGCAAATGCATAAAGGACTGGAGCTACAGCAGTGATTTCAAGCAATGTGTATGCAGCGAGCAGGGAACGTCGCCCAGCAGGGATGCTTTGCTGACCAGCACAAAGTCCGGGGGCTGCATATTTAAAAAGACGCATTTTGCAAGGAGAGCAGGTAAGCAGTAGCTTTTGAGGGTGATGATGATTAAGGATCTAATCCTGGAAGGTGCTGAAGAACACACCCAGCTTTAAGCAGTGAGGGACGTACTGCAAGGACTTTGCCTGAGGAGTCGTCCATGCATTCTTCATCACCAGGAAAATAATTGTTAAGGGTTCTGCAAGGACTGCATAGTGCATTATGGAAATTTCTAGGATTTGCTATTCCCCCAAAACAGTGTGGGATAGAATGTTTACACAATGGGGTGGAAGTAAACCTGGTAAGAATAGCTGCAGTAATGATGTACTAAGCATTACCTACTTTTAACCTGATTTTAACTTGAAAGGCTATCTGTAGTAAGTAAAAGGACCTCTTTTTTTATTATGTGCACTATTATAAATTCTATATATGCTATTTACCAGCCCTGGAATGAGTGATTCCACCCCTCCTGTGGGGAAAAAGCAAAACCAAACCAAAAATCCAACAAAAACCAAACAGCTTTCTCTGGTGTGAATGCTCTAGCACTTCCCAGAACTGTCAGAAGCCCTTTCAGTTTGTCTTGATTTGGGACAAAGCCACATTTAGAAGTGCTGCCTTCAGCTGGGAAGTGTTGTGGGTTTTTTAATGGGGCAGAATGAACATTTTCAAGATATGCTAAAAACAAAAGTTTTAAAGTTAGGGTGGGATTTTTTCTCGATTTAATTCTTAGGAGTTTATTTTTGCCTAAGACCCTTTAAGTCCAGTTTCCCTTCCCAGCTATATCTGAGTTTAATATCAAAAGGTAGAGTGCAGCACGGCTCTGCTACCTCCTAGCTCTTTGTGATGAATTTTTCATTTCCTACATCATTCACAAATTCTTGCTGTAATTTCATATGGCCTGTATAGCACTGTATATATCTGGACCAAAAACGGAGACATAATCAGGTTGAGCCTTTATGAAAATGTCTCCTATTAAAGTGTAAATTTCCTTGCACCACCATATCATGAGCACCTTTCACAGGAAAAAGAAAAAAGTGTCAATGCAGCATCGACATGTGGGTGGCTCCAACAACCCAAAAGGCCTGTACAATCTCCAGCTTCTTCCAGATTCCATAAAGATACAGTGCTTCAAGGCAAAGCAAGGCAGACTTTTTTCAGTCCATCTCCAAATATTTCAGGTATTCTATTATGCAGCAAAACATAAACAATATGAAAAGCAAAACAGCGCTGCAAAGTGAAAAGAAAACATGGAGCACTGAAGCTGTAAGCACACTGTTATTTTCCAAATTAACAAGCAACTATCTGTTTGAGATGGTGCTGGGGCACATTGTATAGATATGTTGGTCTCTTCACTCTCCATGGAGAAAAAGCCTCTGTTTGTAAAGCACAGAAGCACAAGGGGGAAGGACACACACAGAGGGAAGGAAAAAAAAAAAAAAAAAAGAAAAAAAAAGAGAGAGAAAAAAAACCATGCACAACAGATTTGTATTCCTTTCTGGCACAGTGTCCTCATTAACTTGCAGTGGGAATGAAGGACCCTCAGTACATTCCAAAGATGCTCATGATCTTGCAGGGTTCATCTCCGTGAACCATGTGCATCCTTAGCTAGCTTGCACAAGGAAGCCTAACATATAAAATAATCTAGTAGCATCTGCCCTATCAAAACCTATTAGTTAATGCTTCAATTTCTGCAAAGCCCTATTAGAAAGACATTATGATCCTGAAGCAGCCACATCTTTAAGGTGGCATTTATGTCCTTCTGGGACTGACTGGAACCATGGCCCAGAGGAGACCTTGAGGTGTGCTCAAAGATAAGCATATTTTTGTACATCATGTATTTATTTGCCCTCCAATATTTGGTGGGGGTTTTCTTAAGCTCCATTAGCTTTAATTTTAATTTTTTTTGTAATGGTCAGTGCTGAATTGTATTTTTTCCCCTTCAGATTCTAAGGTAATTATTTGAGGATTAATCTTCCAGTTAAATAAATTCCATACTGACAGCATTACTTTACAATAGGAAAACAAGTAGAATAACAATTTATCATTTTTTATATGGCTGCATACAGAACAGTGTCTCTGTTTTTTGTATTATTACAGCAGCAATTAAAAGTGCCAGGCAGGGACCAGTCCCCACTGCATTATGTGCTATTTAAACATAAAGTTCAGCCTCCCTAATAAGTTTACAGTCTCTCTCACACAGTGCCAGGCTTTCTTGCCCTCACAAACAAACACACTGGCTTCTTGCTATATCTTCTTCAAAGGGTGGCCTGAGGATGCCCTCAATACCTGGCTTGTCTGCCATGAAGACCCAGAGTCTGTCATACCGTGCCCGAGCCACCGGGCAGGCAGGGACCCCCCCTAAGACCCACCATGCCCAACAGCAGAGACACGTGGCCCACAGACTGCCAGTCAGGCTGCCGTATGGATGTGGTGGTCCATACGTGGTAGTGGTGGTGAAGGAGGACAGCAGCATCTCCAGCAGCCACAAAGCTGGAGACCTCCTTCCACAGCCCATAGTTTCAGCAGAGGGTTATCTGCCTCTAGTTACAACTCCGCCACCAGGAAAGATGGTGTACTTTATAATCCTTACCCAAGGACCTCGTCACGCAGCTTAACATATCATTTTCTATGGTCTTTTAAGTACAAGTGCACATCTGCAGAAATATTTCTAAAGCTACATGTAAAGTTTAATGTATAGTGCATAAATAACAGATGCACAAGTGCATCTTGAGATGAACAAATTCTGTGAACATATTCATAATTAGAGATTATAACACATTGCAGACTTCAGGAAAGATATTTTCTATGAGGAATTATAGGCATCAATGCATCGCAGAGTGAGGGGCTGGTTTTAGATCATGAATCTCTTTTTCCAATTTATAAAGCTGCCAAAGTTGACACAAGAGTAGGTAAATTAATTGATAGGCCTTGTGCTATAAAGGTGTAGTCTTAAAGTGTAAGCCTGAGCAACATGAGGCTCCCTATGGATTATCCCAACACCGAGATAAGAGCAGTCCTCCGAGTCAGATCATTTTGCCTGTGGGCTTTATAGACTCCCCTGCTCTGGGTTTATTAGCCCCATGGTGCAGCGCCTGCCTGCTGCTGAGAGCTCGTGCACAGCTCCAGGAGGGCTCACCAAGCTCAGGCAACGAGCCCAAATTTGGGTTGGGACCCCAGTTAACGCCTCTCTACACATCAACATGGTGTGTGGAGATACCAGCCCTCTCAGACTGGTTGCACTAAACTTCATTGCACCCCCTGAACCCGCCCTGATGTTCCTTTTGTGTGGACTGGCTAAAGCACAAATCCAGGTGCTGCAGGTCAGGACAGCGTGGGAGAGCTCAGACGCTTCTTGCCAATCCCACACCTAATCTGTGGGTTAAAAGACCCCTTTGGTTTCCAATGGCCTCAGCCTGACAGCTTTCATGAGCACTGAATCTACTTTTAAAAAATAGAACCCGTCAATGGAATTAAAGCCCACTAATACAGTTGTCTGTTATTTATTCTATATTTAATAATTCCTTTCTCTGACACACATTGGAGATATAGGAGATGCTCTCATAAACTTTTTAAGATAAACCCATTTCTTTCCCAGGAGGTTCCACCTGACACAAGCCATTACTGAAGATTGACAGGAAAGTGTACTGGTAGCCAGGACATGCTATAAGACAAGCAGAAGATACTTAAATGATTTATTTGTGGTAAGGCATTTGAGGAGCTGTTTGGTCTCTGCACAAAGGAGTTATGAGGGTACAGTATATCCAAATTTAGGTAGTATTTTGGGGAATAAACTGAAACACAAAACTTGCTGATTTATTACATACATTAGTTATCAAAACATTGTTGGCTTTTCCACACCTATTAATCAGATATCACTGGTTTAAAACTAGCAAGCAAGAAAAGATAAGGAACAGGAAGTGCCCCTGGGAACCCTGCTCTCCCAGGAAGGGGAAGAGAGGTATTTTGATCACCCAGTGTGCAGCAGGAGGCTGACAGCAGATCATGTTGAATCAGTTTCAAAGTTCTATTCAAACTCAATAGAAGTACACAGGCAAGAAGCAAGGGAATCCTCCTAGGAGTCTGGATTGCAAGAAATATAAACTTAAGTAAATGCACCCCTGAAAAGCAACGTTGCCTACTTGGGAAACCACTAAGAAACACCAAGCTTTCTTCTACAGCAAAAGAAAAATATTGTTTGTTACCTCTCCTAAACAGAGGAACAATTTGTCTCCCAGAGCTGCTGGTTCGGATGGGAGGAGGTATTTGGTTCTAGGTCCTTACCTGACTAGATCATAAATCATGAAGTAAAAGATCCCCCAAGCAACCTACTGGAATGGGGAAGAACTAGCTGAGGGCACAGAAAACTCTTCCCTCCATATGTGCTTAGATGGAAGGCTTGATACCATGATTTTTTTCCTGAGTTTAAAGTGGCTAAATAAACATGAAACAGCAGTAGAAAAAAATTAACCCTTGCTGATTTTTCAATGCCTGTAAACAATTAAACTTTCCCTCAAATATTCAAAAAGCAGTCTTTACTGAAAGGATAAATCTGTTTTTTTTTCAGACCAAATAATTTTTCCAAGCTGTAGTTATGGAAGGGGAAGAGAAGGGATGTGGAAAGGTGCACGAGCCAGGCTGTGCAGCACAGGCTGCTTGCAGATTTAATTACACTGAACTGCTGCGTCCCTTTATGTCTGCTAGATTTAAACCTCCTTACACCACCAACAGATCCAAGTCCAGCAAAGCACATCAACATGTGCCGAGCTCTAACTCATTCAGATTACTCACCCACTTAAAGAAAATCATGTGTTCATGTGTTTTGCTGGGCTTCTCACCGCAGAACCAGAAGCAATTTAGAAATGTTTTCACTCTTGAACGAAATTAAGAATTTGGGAGCAGTCAGCAGAGGCTCTTTCTGAAAAACCTGCATTTCTTTGTGTCTCTGCAACTTGACATTCTGCTGTTTCTGCCATTTACATCTTGTTAATGCTGGGCAGGTGTTTTCCAGTGCAGGATTTTCCATTAGCAGGATGTCAGAGGGACACACACAGGACAGTGGGATTCTTGGAAGCTGCAAGGGACTGGCAGCCTCTCTAAAGCTGCATGAGAAACAGCACGACGTCAAAATTTATTCTTCAAAATGTTTTAAGGTTCAGATGTTGCATCACGTTTTTGGCTAAATTAAATTTCCCGGCAACTGTTTCCTTAAGCAAACATTTGTTTTCAAACCAATCTCTGTGGTTTTTTTATTTCCCCCCTCAATGTAATATCTGAATCAGCAGATTTTAAATACTCAATATATCTTTAAATGCCAATGCACAACAAGTATAGCAGGTGTTTAATTGTGGTTTAAAGATCCACATTTTTCACATTTTACAATCACAATTAAAATTAAGCAATAACACCAAAGGAGTTCCGGTATGCAGCAATAATACTTACCCATATAGTGAAATTGATAAGGATCCAGATATAATGATGCCCATTGTAGTAACCCTGTGGTGACTGATTGCTATTCTGCTGTTAGCAAACAACCAAGAAATACTTTATTTTTTTCAGAATTATCAATTTGTTTCTAGGGTATGAGAACAATGAAAACCTTAAGGGAGAAAGCAATAGTTAGTGAGGTATTAAAACAGTTCTATAACTAATAAAAACACTAAATCAAGTTAGATATGCAGCAGTGTGTCATTTCTATTTTAATAAAAAAGTACATTATTCTCTCCTCAAAATTACAAAATTTTATTTTTTTTAGTCATTGCCAACATAATCGTAAAGTTAAAAAAAAGTCATAAATCTCCAGTTTCTGGAACTGTCATTTATGTGATTTTCTACTCTTTAAAAAGACAGACTATAGCACATGTATTCATAAAACAATCTTGAAAACTTATTTGCATCATTGCTTATCATTTTTTTAAGGGAAGAGCTTGGAGAATTTCAGATAAAAACATGTTTGAATTTCATAATGTCTCCATACATGAGTGAGCTGTGAAACATGTTCTGAGGAGCTATAGCTGCTACATATATTGTAGGCAGTACAATAAATTCAATGGTTTCCTACCACATTACAGATCTTTTGATATGGAGAAACCAACAGACACTAATGTGGAGATTTAAGTAATAATGTTCACTTCTCAAAGAATGACTGATGGTATCATCACAAATTAATGTGCAAAAGATCATACTCCTCAGCTTCCAAAAAAGCAGAGCAAGAGAGAGGTGATGGTCACATGGCTGGGAATAGTATTTCTATAATTTGGGTGATCTGAAATTCATTGCTTATTAATAGTTAATAACTCTACAGCCCAATCCCATAGTTCTTTCTCAAGCAAATTTCCATAGAGGTTCTTAACACATATAGATGTGTAGAAAGAAACCCTCAAAATATAATTAGGAACGACGGTAAATAACATTTGCTGTTGATATTGTCCTGATGAGGTGGGCTAGAGGGAAGTGGCACTTGTGGTGAGAGATGGTCACTTACCTGAGAAGAGGAAAAATTGAGACTTCTTGAGAATAGCACTCCTTCCAGATATTCTGAAACAAGCACATTACAACACTTCAAGCCTAATTTTCCTCTCTGTCATCTGTACTGTCAATAATATTAACTCTTTAATGCACCTAGAAAAACTGTACTATTATGAGAAAATAAACCTTAATGGAACTAGAGTGTCCAACCTTACCTTTCTTCCTGAAATAACAGGGGAAATCTGAGATTTTATGAGACAAAGTGAGTAAAATGGCAAGTAGCACACCTTCATTCGTGTTCCACCTCAACTCTCCTGAACATACAGGGATAGTGTTAATAAATAGCACATAAAAGCACAAGAAGGTTTGGACCTGCTCAGCCAAAATATGGATGCTCAGTCAACTTCATCTTCCTTCTTCAAGCTACTTCCAATGAATCTGTTTCACTTTATAAAAAAGTAGATAAATCTGAGGGGCAAAATTGGAACGTTTTTCACTTTATTAAAAAAAAAAAAAAAAAAAAAGTGAACCTAGGAAGGGCAGAAGCATTCAGACACTGTTAAAAGCATGTTTTCATTGACTAAGTTCAAGTCCAGCCTGCCCTGCACTGCTCTCAGCTCTTTGGATTTAGGCTTTGTGAACCTTCCTGAGATGTCAACATTCCATCCAAATCAAGAAAATGTTTACATTTCCAAAGCTCTCGTTGAATAGAAATATGGTTTCTTGCCCAGGTCTAGCAGATTAGCCTGCTCCCAAATTAAAGCATTGGCGAGAAGCTAATGCAGCTTAATTCTCATTCAAAGAAAACCAGCCATTTCTAAATCTGTTCCTTTGCCTGTAGATGTACCATCTGGAGAAGGTCATGTAGGAGGAGAGAGAAAGAATAGGAAGGAACAGGATGTAGAAAGGCTGCCATGTAGAAGACTCTGCTGTTAGGTGAGAATATAAACTACGGAAGTGGCGAAATACAAGAGGAATGAGTGGGTGGGGAAGAATTCTCTCCTGATGGCTGGCTGATGGATGGCCATTGTATAAATACATTGTAATGAAGAGGCAGTTCCTATCATAAAAAGTTTACAGTCTAAATAATTCAAGCACACAAAGGACTGAAGAAAGAAAAATTCATTTTATGGATGGGAAACCAAGGTACTTTGCTAACACTGTACTCTGTGTCCTTCTTATCTGACCCCATGAGCCTTTTCTTACAAATGTATTTTTGATGTGCTTAACAAAATGCATTCACTTCATGCAGTTGGCAGACTTAGTTGTTGCATCAAAAATAGTTAATGGCAAGTATCAGCATTTTTATATTTCTTTCCTTGTGCAAGTATTTAATAACAGGGAAATAGCAAACAACAGCTGTGTAAAAGGAAAGAGCAGTATAAATGAATGCTCATCCTGCATTACAGGGAATGATAGAAGCCTAAGATTCAAACTGGGAACTTCCCCCAGATTGCAACCAGATGATTTGCGAACAGTCAGTTTGACACACATAAAATGGATCAGGAGAAACCTGAGGGGGATCATTCTTCACAGATATCTTGTTTGTATATGGTATCATGTAAGGAAGTCAAGTGTCTACCTGTAAGTAGCAAAGACTAGAACGACCACCAAAATTGAAGGATCTAAGCAAAACAAGGAAACCAAACAAATCCCATCTTGATAAACGTAAGGAGAAGGCCATGCAGGAGAGCATGCTGAGAATGACTCCAGCTTGACTGGAATGACTGCCCCTGACATCTGTGAAGCCAAGGGCTTTTGCCCTGCTGGGAAGGTCTGACTTGCATTGCCTTTGCCTTTGCTGGCAATACCGAGCCTCGTTTTAAAAGAGTCGGGGATAAAGAGGGTTCTTTTTTTTTTTTTTTTTCTCTAGGCTTCCTTGATCTGATCATGACGCAAAAAAACTAATTACAGCAATTAATACAGAATTAGAATAGTTTCATGCTAACTCTGTGAGTAGCTTTCTAGCAGCAGATTGCCTAGAGATACAGGGTTTGAAGCAAACTCTAAAGCTCTTATTTTCCTGATTACAGCTGTTGAGAAACTAACATGTTGGTCCTCAGAATGAAGAGGGAAAGCTGACTACGAAGCCCTTATGAGTATATTATTCTGCAAAGTGCAGCATTACATTAATATAGACAGAGGCTTACAAAGGGAATAAGAAATGTGCTCAGAAGTCAAATCCCATGCATTCTCAGGCTCTTCACTACTTTTCTCTGCTGGAAAATTATGCCTACCTGTTTCTTTTCCATTTAATGTCACCAGAGAGACAGATGGATCAAAATGGGAAAACAAAACAGGGAGTTGTAAAGGGAAGGAGTCAGCTGCAAATTTTCTTCAGTGAGTTTAAACCATGTTAGGCAAAATCTAACAAATTAGTGCAGAGAACACAGCACATGGTAATAGCATGACCTCAAATGACTTGCTCTCCTTTTCAACTTTTCAATTTTAACAGCCAGGTGTGTACAGGGTTAGCACATACACATTGCACATGCTTACTTTTGTATAGCACAAAAAATAAAAAAAAATAAAAGAGCAAGAGAAAGAAAGTGTAAACACTTGCCAGTGTATTGTTTGCTGGCAATAGCAAACAAACCGAATACCGAACAGTCATGCTTCGTCCAACAAGCATAGCTGCGAGCCAAATGCAGGCTTACAATTGTTTGGATGAAAAAGAGACTACCATCCATTCACCTCTGTATTAAGGATTTGATGAACTGTGCTGCAGCAAGCTAGGAATCAATCTTTTGGAAAGAACTGATATGAACACTTACTACAGGATGTGGCAAGGTGTGCGAACTTTGTACATGCACAGTTTCCAAGAACAAATAACTATAATTGTCACAGACTGCATGGTTCATACTGACAGGGAACAAGAAAAATCTCAAATAGCTTCATCAGTGGAAACCATATGTGACCCCTGAAAGACCTCACCTTCAGTTTTCTTCTCCTTTCGTGTTGCTTTAAGAGACTGAAGAGACAGTAACCGGGCTCACTCACCTCCCAGGCAGCTTGATCCCTTCTTCTGCCCCTTCAGCACAGAAGCATCTTAAGCATCTTCTCCTACATGTGCTCCCCAGCCTCTGGATGAAGAGCAGGCTGGTGTGGGTTGTGATTCCCAGCTGGAGAGCATCTCCCAGGCCATCAAGAAACTTGTGTTGGGAATCCTTGTCTGCTGGATCAAAGGAAGAACAAGGAAATGAATGGACTTGCACAGTCTTCCTTCAATTAGGACAGCTTTAAAATACTATGTCAAAGTAACACCTTTTCTGTGGTGGTGTGCAGAAAGTATGAAGCTCCTTGTTAAAGGCAATAGAACTATAAGAAAAATAGGAAGAAGGAGAAGAAATAGCTACAATAATCTGCCCTCTGTTGTGGCAATGTAACTTTTGGGAAGGAAAAGTGAATCCAGACCATGAGCTGTACTGAACTATTGTGGTAAAACAGCAAGATTAGATGTGGCATGGAATCCCAGTACATACTCAAAGCACTCTAAATGTACAGTTTGTAAGAAAATCCTCAAGGTAATGTGAAAAACCCTATAGCTTACAGAAACACAACCTGTCAAAGAAACAGATGTGTCCACAGAAAAAAAAAATTCTGAGTGTGCAGCTAGAAAATGTATGATACTAAGAAGTACTCTTAAACAAATAACCATTAATGGAACAAACGTGTTAAAATAATTTCTTTTCCATGCACAAAGGTTACGGGTTTAATAGATTTTTACTGTATTAGCACAGAAATGCACTTTCACTTTCTGTAGCTAATCTTGAAGGAATACACATTAACATATTGTATTTTTCTGCTGTATTAATGAACATTACAACTAAGACAGTATTATACTCATTATGAACCTAATAACTAACACATGATCACAAAGCATTACTATGTTAACACTTTCCTGCAGAGACGTGAAATGAATAGCACCTCTGTTTGGATGATTATTAAAAAGAATCTTGCTTACTAAGAGAACCTTGTATAATCTTTTCTTTTTGTTTCACATTGCTTAGAACATACCTGATGTCCAGTATCCATTGAGTTAGCCAGCTCTGCATGTAAATTAGCTGCAGAATCAGGGTCTGGGTATTAAGATCAGAAGATTATCATTATATTTTCCATCAAAAAAAACCCCCACAAAACTGTAAAAAAATTACTGAGGTCAATGAAATGGCTCCAGGATTTAATTTGGTTCCATAGACTCATTATGAATACTGATGGAGTCAATGAGTGTTTGCTGGATTTAAAGAGTCACATCTACATGTTTTCTGGTAATTAAATGTTAAAACACGGAAAGAATGCCTTAGAGATTAACTGGCCAACAGAGGCCACATTTATGCATAGTCAACCATTTGTGGACTAGGTCAATATGGTCATGGCTGCCTAGAGCTTGCTCTGTACTTTATCTGATAAGCTTTGACAGAACCAACTTGAGTCTACACCTCCACTCTCTTCACAACACACAGTAATATCTTCAGGTGGGTTGACCTGATGACCAGTCAACTACATCTTCATTGGTCAGATTAAATGCTTTGCAGTCCCTATGCTCCACTTAAATGTCCCACTTTGCATGTCCCTAGTCCTCATGGCACTTGTTAGCTACCTATCTTAAATAGCTGTTGTTGTCTCCTTCCTACTTCTGGTATCTCCTTGTCATCTCTATCTTTTCTTTTTGCTCCTCCCTCTCTTTTTCTATGAACATGCATAACTATAACTGCAGACTCTAAATAGCATCAGTGTCTGTTGGTGACCTTGTGTTGACAGCAACATTCACAGTTTTGCTCTTTTTCCCACCTGGTGGCAGGAATCAGAGAAAATACTCTTTCCTCACCCCAAATGTTTGACTTTACTGGCTCCATTATCAACTTTGAACAAGAGAATGCACATGCTCCTGCTGCACCTTACTGACTTTTTCTGCTTGCAAACTAGTGTCAGTGCTACCCTTTAGCCCTACTTTTTATACATGTTGCATCCTTCCCCTCTATACTCTCCAAATTCAATGAGTGGGTTTCAGAGTCAGCGAGCCTCCACTCAATTGCTTTCCAGCTAGCTTTAAAGAAGCAAGCAACAAGGGAGGAGAAAAATAGAAATGGGGGGTAATGGATGCAAAATTACTTCATTTCAAAGCATCTGCATGCACCTTCCTGTATTTGGATGACTTAGGTATGTTTCTCAAGCTTAAATCATTGAAGTGCTATTCAGGAAAATGTCAAGATTGCAGAAATGGAAGATCACTTGTGCAACATCTCTGGGAATTACTAGACTGGTGCAAGAATTAACATCAGGGCAGCACCAGGAAACCATTGTATTTTACCTTGGGCCTACACACGACAGAGGTTTCAAGCAGATGATGTCCTACTGATAATGATGCATCAAAGAAAGTTTTCAAAAGTTATCTATAGCTGCCTTTTAATATCACTACAGGCATGCTAAGGCACAGTTTTAAAGGCACTTTTAGGCAGAGACACAACTGGTATTTTTATCAGTGTCAGCATCTCTAGGTAGACCAGACTGTACTGCACTTGTACAGTATGTGAATTATCACAGATTTATCCACTTCATATTGGAATACACTGTACTATTAAGAGTTTGTACTTTGACATTAAAAAAATGCATTTGGTATGTAATTCTATTCCTAGGTGTGCCAATTTTCTGGAACCACAATCCCCTACATTAGCTTGAATATATCTATGTGGAATTCAGTTCAGTTCTGCTTTCGTTGAATAGTGTTTTGCTATGCAAGTTGTCCCATAACATATCACTTCGCATTTGCAGAGCAAGATAAAGGGATTATGTTCAGACCTAGTACAGTAATTTTTGTCACAAATAGAATATTTTTTTCCTAGAAGTACATAAACTATGGAAAAGATTGCCATAAGAAGACTACATTTCACGACAGCAAACCCTCAGCAAGCTAACAATATAGTCATTAACTGCCACTGTAATTCTACAAGTAAAAGAAAATATTAAAAGATCCAGAGTGGAAGCTTTGATTTGAAGATCCACCTCATTGACTGCCTAATTTATTCCTAATGACATAATCATTGGTGAACAGTAAGTGCAATTCAGAAGGTCAGAATTCTAATATTAGTCACTAGATTTTATAACCAAAGTGCTGCTTTATTACCGGTTTCTGTTCTTTATTGTCAAAAGGAAGAAGAAAATAACTTGTTTTAAATATGGTGATAGAAGGCATTTGTACAAACCAAACATTCATAATTCTGTTCTAGGTATGAATTAGCCCTAAATGAAAATATTTTAATGTCCCTGTCCTAAGAACACATAAACAGAAATAAAGCCAAGCCATAGAAAGAATAACTACCGCATTGTCTTCCTCAAGGAAAATAAGGTCTGGATAGCCTACTGCATTATTTGTACTAAATAATCAATATCTTATGGTCTTTTAACTATACAAGTACATCTAAATACCCTTTTTTGAGAAATTCTAGTGCAATACTGTGAGCATAGCTCATGGTCATGATCAGGTGAATTAATGATTCCCTGAAATACACTATACATAGGAAGTCATATTTCATCTGCATCTATATTTCTTATTCATTACCTAATCTTTCAAACCCCAAATTTCTCTGCACCTTCTGAATTTAAACAAAACATGTTCTAGTGGCTTCTTTCATAGGAAGGGCATAAATCTGTACATTTGCCTTATCACAGACTGTTGAGGAAAGGCAGCATTAAAATTTTTTAAAAGTTTGCCATCTTCAGGCTCAACACTTCAAAAACCAGTTGGATATACCTACATTTACCAGAAGATTTAGAAAAAGAATTACTAAGCTGCCATTAACTTGTACCATTAATTGTGCAAGGTCCTGCATTAAAAGAGATAGTTGCAAAATACACAACCCTTTTCTCTCCCTTCATGCCACTATGGAGGGACTTAGTCCATACCAACTCCTGCTGCAATGCACATTTCATTTGAATTCAGTACAAGATCTGGTGAGGGAGTAATGCAATGCAACATAGCAGAATGTATCTGCATTTTAGTAGTTTTAGAAGAAATTTTGATCAGAGTCTAATCCTTTTTATTTTCATATTGGTTTACTCAAATTTTGCAAATGTCTTTTCAACGCGATTTAAAGTCAGACTTGCCAAATGCATACCTTTAAATGGATGTTCAGCACAGATATCCTTTTTTGTATTGATGAATGACAGCAAAAAAAAAGGCACAAATTAAAGACAACAGCAAAGTTCTATTGGAAGGCCCAATTATTTTCCTACCAATGTATCTCCCTTGGATTTACTAACTACAAAGGGCCCCTTGATTCAATGTTAAGATCCTAGTTCAGAAAAGGTTTCATGCGCAAGCTTAGCTGTAAACAGGTGACCAAGTTTCATTAAAGTCCTCAGGATGTAACAACCCACTCAAGTCAATGATCTGCCAAGTGTTTTTCTCAGTCGTGCTGGCTTGATGAATCAGCTTTCAGCACCAACAGCCCGAGTCCAGGTCAATCTCTTTGAAACCTACTAAAAGTTCTACCACCCTGCAAGGAATAAAAAGCATCACCTTATGTCATCCTTTGCCTCTGATGAAGTTAAGCTGAGCATACATTAGATTTTTTTTTTTTTCCCTGTAAATATATTGCTTATTTTTGCACTATGTTCAACTGAAGAATAAGATTGTTTTTTAAAGTAGCATCATTTTGCAAATGTCACTGTAATTTTCCCCAAAGTATCATCCATTAGTTATAAGAGGTGCAAATGAAAAGGATTTTAAAATTGGCAGGGGGGGTAGAAGAATAAAGAATAATGCACTAATAATCTAGGTGGTGGCTGGATTTTTGGCAGGCTTTCAAGAGAGAAGGAGAGACAGAAAGAGGTGATCACCTGAACTTGTACATTTTTATACGTGAAGACAAAAAGGACAAAACTATCAGGAGGTATGAAAGCATTTCTAAGGTAGAAATTATAAACAAGGACCCACTGTAGTGCATAAATGGACATACATACATACATATATATATAACATTCGCATCTGTATGTACTTAAATGAAAACGAGAATAGACAGCTTGGCAGTAGGACTTTGTGTACCTCATACTCCAATGGTGTTTCATAGTTCTGGGACCAGTCATTGACCAAAATTACGGATCACTTGTGGTCTGCAACATATGACTGAACTGTATGTGCAAACCAGAGCTTGATTAAGAAACCCAGAACAAGTTTCAGTAACACTAGGTTTGCAACTGAATTTTTCAGTACCTAATTGGTCTGAAGCACTTGTAACTGTTTTAACAAGTAACATATCTGCATTTGAGTGAAAGACAATGTAAGAAGTAACTTACTTTTAATTACCATAACAAGCATCAAAGACAGGAAGAAAAGCAGGGTCCAATCCTGATTAGGATCTTGTAGTATCTCTTCCCTTTCATAGCTTTAAACATGAAAAAAATCTTTCTTGGTTTATCTCTAATACACTTGGGATTAATTCCCCTCTGGAAATGTATGTCTCTTTCCATCAACTACAGATGAAACTCAGACATCTAACTTTTAGATCAGTAATGATAATTAAGCTGCAATATAGGGGTAAGAAAAAAGGGGGATCAGGGGATGACAGTAAAAGTCTCTCCATATTTGAAGTTAGCCTGGTAGAAGCAGACGGCTCTTTAGGGAATGTATGGGTAGAAGACTCTCAGGGTGCAATTTATCTTCAGACACCTTATTACTATCCCAAGATGCCATATGATGCAGCCAGGGTTCACAGAACGATAACACAATGCATTTTCTTTCTTCCCGAAGCTGTTTGTCATTTTCCACAGTTTCAGATAGAATTATTCTTAAAAAAACCCCATTACATTCTAAAATATTTCTTGGCTAAAAGCATCATCAAGTCTCTTTCACAACTTGTTAATGGAATGAAAACCAGTTAGAAACTGTGTTCTAGGTACCGTAATGGGTGCTTACTGCTGCATTCACTGAATCCATCAGTGGCACTTCACAGACATCTAGCAAGCCTATTTGCTTCATAAATCATTGAAATGTGAGAAGACCTTTTGCATAACCCAGAAATATTCTTTAAGTGTTTAACATCAATAATAATGAAAACTGGCACCACAACAACTTAAGCAATGTAAAATATGGCATCGTAGGGTTCAGCTTGACTTTCATTGAAGGATTTCTAAAAATACGAGTACATCATCAACAGTGACAGCTTGCTTAGTGACTCAACACAGTGGGAAACCTATTGCTCTAGAGGACTGTGTTCTGCCTCATTATTTAATACAGACATCACAACCATGCTGTTCTGTTTTCAGTTCTTAAATGCATGATGCAAAGGAACCCACACCTCAGTACGTCTGCCTTAAAGAGTGAGAATAATTCAGAGTTGTTAGATCTGCACTACTGATAGTGTACTATCAGCATATTAGTGCCAAGTTACATAATTTATAGTGAGAGTTAGAAACATTTGATAGTCTTTGTAAAACCTCAGCTGCTGGAATCAAGAAATTGTATGAGAACATCTGCTTCCATTTTCTAAGTGTGCACACTTCTAGCAGTCAGTATGAGAAGAAAAGCTCTAACCCATGAACATAATACACTGTAAAGGCTATGAACCCAGTGACACACAGAAATAAGTGGAAATATTTGTATTTTTTAATTGCATTTAGTAATATTATTAGAAGCTTGAAGTTCACATGATAGCATTACTAATATGTTATACTTTAAATAAATCATCAAGGAGCCTATGAACAGGAAGAAGAATGAAGTGGAAGAGAATGGGAGACTGTGGGGACGGGGAGGAAGGAGAAGTGGGAAGTGGGCAGACACCATACAATGATCTGGATAGTGCTAGGGCTAAGAGGAGGCAGAAAAGACCTTGCGGAGGAAGAGGCAGGACTGGCAGTATACATGGAGAGATACTTGTGCAAAGAGAGCCAGGCAAAAAAGACAACAGGCAAAAAGTGAAACAATACTGAGAATGGAAAAAACACATAGAGGCAAGCAAAGACAAGCCAAGGCAGGAGGGAGTCAGGAAAGGAAAAGGGAGGGAAACTGGGATTGTCAAAACAGATAACTTGTGAGAACTGGGAGATAGCAAGGAATGAGGTAAAACAATAGAACTGAGACAAGAAGCTGGAGAAGCAGAGGCTGAGGCTTAAGAAAGCTAGACATGATACAAAGACAGGTACATGGGAGATACTAGCCAGAAGCAGCAACGGCGTTGTGTGGACTCCTGCTTTTTCCTATGCAGCCTCCTCAACCCATGTACAAAACTTCTTACATGACATGAACATTATTAGAACTGCAACATAAACACAAGTCCGATAGTATGTTTCTTTGATTATGTTATTACACAAATTTTTTCCAGTTGTATTGGAAAAAGGGAAGATCTGCCCTTTTCCAGATGACTGGAGATGTCATCTCCAGTCAAAGCTCCATCTACCCATGGCACACACCCCAGTTGAGAGCTCTACCCAGCAGCTGACTAAACATACCTCCTCCTGTTGATTGTAGAGGCTACATGAAGATTGCTGCCCATGGAGTACGCAAGGAGCTCTAGGACTCTTAAGGAAGCCCTGTACTTGTTCTGGGAACGTATTAGGATGCTCAAAAGAAAACAGCTCACTGAAGCAACTGCTTCAGAGGCTGCAAGATCTGCAGCAAATGTGGCAGTGGAATGCAAAAAAATAAAGAACAGTCTCACGGCTAGGGTACCAAATCACCATATCACTACATGACTGCAAAATTCCTGTGGCCAGTAGGGTGCTGGGGATCCCTTTCCTTTTCAAGGTATCTGCTTGAGAGTCTAGATTCCTCAACAGAAATACTGAATGCCTCTATGCAATTTTTTCAAGGAATAGTACATTCATGAGATACTGGAGCCTGGGGAAGGAGAAGGGACCAAAAACTGGTTCCTGACTTTGCATGTAATTAGGAGAGACAAGGGAGGCAACTGTAAAAATACTTTGTCTTAGAAAGGTCAGAATGCTTTCTTTGGTCACTCTGACTTCCTGCTCCAAAATTGTACTCTTCATTTAAAAAGACAACTGAGAAAATTGATTAAATAATAGCAAGATGAAAGCCAGTTCATTCTGACCAAACAGAAGAGAGTTGTTATAGTGAAAAAAGAAAAAAAAATATCCTGTTTTAGTTCTATCCAAATCAATTTTTCTCCTGTTTGTTCATTTGTTTATTTTTCCTATTTAGTCACCTAATGAAAAATCCCTTATTTGCTGAGCTGTTTTTCCAAATGCTCAGAATGGCAAATGGGAGGCAGTGGAAGACATAACTTGAATGTATGAAGTGGTAGGCAGTTCCAAGTACTATCTCAAACTAGCTGCTGCAGACTAAGCACTCAAAATTAGTAGATACTTTCAACATCTCTCTTTTCTGTGTCCGAGTTCTTGTCTGCAAAATGAGAATCTCGGGATTGAATTTTTTGATGGAAGAATAATTTCCACGGAAAAATAATTTCCACGTAAAGATGATTTAATTAATGTTTGTACAGTACTCATATACTAGAACAAAGAGCATCATAGAAATGCTGTGTCTTGAGAAAGATGCTCAAAGATTCATGCAGTGAATCAAGAACCAGCTATACACAGAGGAATGGAGAGAAAACGATGCTGAATATCTACTCTTTAGATAAGTACTATCCATTATCCATTCTACGCACTTAGTAAGACTGGGCAGGGAGGGGAAGTCACCTATGTATTTGATATTACCATAGTGGAAAGACACATTGGGGCCCTACTAAATTTGTTAAGACAACCACAGAGTCAGTAATTTCCCTAACTTTTGCCTCCCTAGCTTCAAAATATCAGTGACATCTTTGTAACAGATTTTAATTACTATGTAATTTAAAGAAAAAAAATGCTGCTTAATAGCACCAATATGTAAGACAAAGGGCAAATTACACTGTCTTTTTTCATGAGGATGTAACTTTTAGAAAAACTCTTAGCCATAGAATCAATCTTCTATATTACTTCTTCTGAAAGGAAACTGAAATGCACTGAACTAAGCTTTCTGTCTCAAATTTCAAAAACATCCAGACACTTGGAGGAAGGCTCCATGTATCTAAAAGCAGGATAGAGTCCAAAGATGTAAGATAAAACCAAAGCTGTGATTTTGAGTATCCTGAAAGAAAATGCTAAAAATAAACACAAAGAATGGGAAAATATGAAAAGGCGAGCTACTAAGTAGCTGCAGTGAATACAGTGCAGGTTCTTTTCTTTATAAAACACTGCCAGCATCTCTCCACTTAAGGTTATTTTAGCAAAACTCTACTCACCCCACTGCAATTACTGTACATTGATTGTAAAGATGTTTATGCTGTGGCTAAAGATGAATAAACAACTGGAAATTGCTATGCAGCATTGGCAACTGACAGAAAAAATAAGGAAGGGGTGATATATGGAACCTTTGCTTAAAAAAATAGTAACACAGAGTCTGGGAAACTCTTCAGGTGTAAAATACATTCTAGCAAGGTAACCATAGAAAGTTTCCAATTTTTAATTGCTCAATATTTACTATTCTGCTAGTTATTTCCATCGGACACATGTAAATTGGCAGCATTTATAAGCTTTCTTCAAGCTTTTTACAGCATCCTAGTAAGGGATACAGGTAAGATTTTGAATAATAGGATCTGTGTTAGGGGGTAAAAACAAAAAAAAACCTTCCAGAAAATATTTTATGTATAACTCTAAAAGCTTCAGAGGTAAGTAGACTATACTACCCAGTAATCCTGCTTCACACCACGTTATATTTTCCCCTGAACAATGATGTCCCCCATTAGGCATGTTGCAAAAAATGAGAAGCAAGCACACGCCACAAACATAAGCACTGCCAGAATTATCCACGTTGTTTGCCTCGTAGAGCCTCCATCCACTATCACACTCTTCCCTCTCAATTTGTTCTAGATTTTTTGGACTCATCTGGGTTATCTATCCCCAGTGCATCATCTTTGCAATCTTGCCCATCCTTTTCTCTCTTTATTTCGTCAGATATTTGAAGAGAGGGCAGGAACTGCATTTTGTATTTCAGAGGCCTCCAGAAAAATAGTGAGGCATTCATAAATAACCCTTGTGCTACCAGCTAATGCATGCAATTACTGGGGCAGGCAGATGTCATGCTCCCAACTCTGTATGACAAGCACTGAAGTGGAATGTCCCCAAAGACAGTCTGCAGAAGATGGCAGCGTACTCCTTCCCAGAATCAGGAGCACACAGACAGACATCTCTACTGATGCTGTATGGGGGCAGGACCACCCCCTCAACCCCTGGTGAGCCTTGGCAGCCTACTGAAGCATAAACACTGTGGCCTCCAACACCCAAGAGTAGTAGATGGCATGTTTTTGCTTGACAAAGCTGTAACTCTGCTCCAGTCCTACTTTACTAGTAAAAATTATCAAATGAAGCAGAACACCAAAACCGAAGAAGTTAGTTCATGGCAGTTTCATTTCACTTTTAAACTTATTTTACTGCTTTTCTTATTTGCCCAGAAAAAAGAACAGGATGCATGTTAAACCACAAGAACATTTGACCACAGAATAAAATAGGTTATACTTAGCTAATGTCAGGCTAATGATGAACATGAGCAAAATATTTGTGATTGGCTGATAAAAACAAGATTGCATTGATGTTAATGTTGCATTAACCTTATAAAATATCTGATTTGGGGAAGTTAGAGTTTTTGAGTGATGAGTGCTTACACTCTCACTTGAAATACAATTTTATGCTAGGAGGTACTCACTGAAGTTATTATTTTGCTTAATTTTTTTATATTAAGGTCCCTCAACAAAGGATTTTAAGTAAAAGATCCTCTCAGGGATAAAAGGATAAAAGAGTAACTTAGGAGTAGGAAACTCTGGATGGAGTAAATAGTCATACTTTTACTGCAGAGGGCAGTTGCCAGAAGAGCATTACAGAGCTACACATTCTTAAGGGATATGGAACAGGAAGAAAGAATTAGGGTGGCAATGTCTGCTGATGATACTAAGCCCGTCAGAGAGCTGACTGCAGCATTGCAAAGATGAACAACTGGGTATTGAAATGGCAGATGAAATTCAACAAAGAGCAATAGAAATTGGGGGAAAGTAGAATTTTACATATAACAATTGTTGGCATGTAGGAATAAGATCTTGGGATTCTAAGGTCTATGAAAACATCATTTTAATGGTCACTAGTAGCCAAAAAATAAATTGAATATTAGGATATATTAGGAAAGGAATAGAGTGAAAAAGGAGAAAACATAATTGTAACGTGTTTTAAGTTTATGAGTGTGTCACATCTTGATTACTGTGTACAGTTTTGGCCTCCTGCTATTTCAAAAAGGATATAGGATCAATAAACTTTCAAAGAAGCAGAACAACAATAATTTCAGGCTTGGAATGGGTTCCACGGGAAATGTGCTAAGTGGATTAGAACTCTTCAGAAAAGAGAGAGCTGAAGAGAGATGTTGCATAGGTCTTTAGTATTCTGAGTTGCTGGGAGTAGTAGCAGAGCAACAAGGAAATTTGAATCTGTCACCATATTCATACTACAGAAAATATTATCCATGCAAGCTCTTCAGCTCCTTCACATTGGAGATAGTTCACAGATGCCAATGAACAAAATATCCAGCAGGAGGCAGAGGACTGTAACCCTTCACACTTGTCATCATTGAATTTGTAAAAAAAAAAAAAAATTAACTTAAAGGGGGCTCTGGCAGCTAACAAGAAATGAAAACTAAACAATACCAGTCTATTTATTTCAGATTTCATAAGTGTGGGTCTTCCCTCAAGATACATCTACAGAAATACATGTATGCATCTTTCACCTATATATATATAAAGCAAGTAAGTGTTCAGCATTTAGATGTTCTTCCAATACCTTAACTAAAATATTTACTTTTCTTCCCTATAAAAAACAACTGTTGCTTTGCTTTGCTTATTAGACACATAAACCAATGTTACCCCATTTTGTGAAATTATTCATTCTAGATGCAAAAGAATTGTTTCTGCTTGATGTGAAATCTGTTGTTCAGTGCTTTTCTCTACACTACTCTACTCTACTCTTCTCTACTCTCTACTTTTCTCAGTGTTTTACCTCTATTCAACACTTGTGAGGCCATGCCTGTAGTACTCTGTCCAGTTCAGGGTTCCCCAGTAGACAAGAAGATAATGGATAGAGTCCAGGGAAGGGCTATTAAGATGATGAATGGACTGGAGCAACTCTCCTATGAGGAAAGGCTTAGAGAGCTGGGAATGGTAAACTTCTAAACTTCTAAAGAAGATAAACACCTGAAGGCAGGGTGTAAGGAGGATGAAGCCAGACTCTTTTCAGTGGTGCTCAGTAACCGGTCTGGAGAGAACAGGCACAAACAGAAACACAGGAGGCTCTATTTGAACATCAGGAGACAGTTTTCAGTGCCTGACTGAACACTGGCCCAAGTTGCCCAGCGACATTGGGGAGTCTCCATCTTTGGAAATGAAATGCCCACAGCCCTGAGCGCAGTCCTGCTCCAGGTAGCTCTGCTTGAGCAGGGATGTTGGACAAAGGAACCTCCCGAGGCCTCATCAAAACTCAGTGATTCTGTGATTCTGGTTTTGCTTCTGTCTTGTTTCCTAGCAAACAAAGACTAATTAAAGACCAAAAGAATGTTTGTGTGTATAACACACACTTTTATTATGACCATGCAACATGTTTCTCGGTACCCAAATTATAAATAAGGACAGTTCTATCAAATGGGACAACACTCCTGATATTGATCCAACAGACTTAGATTTTCAAGACAGCTGTCTGTAACTAAATACCTATTTAATGATTATTTGCATGCCAATCTGAGCAATAATAATTACTATGTCAGTTTAAGATCATATAGAGGTTTGTGTAAATTCTTTCTTTCCTAATAATTTTCTGAGAAATTACCTTTTTAGCTGAGAAGACGTCATGAATTATTGATATTGATTTTTATAATCTTTTCCTTAATATTTAGTCCCCTGTTATGAATTAATCTGAATTATTAATTGAGACATTAAAATACGTATACACGTTATAATAAGCCAGCTGAAGGACTAGGATTTTTGATGCAAGCTCAGAAAGCTTACAAGAACTGGAAACTGAAAGTGCTCTGAAAGAATCATTCTTTAGAATTGAAATGGCAAACTAATTTATCTGTTCACAAAACGGCATGAAATAAATGTATTCAATAATAGACCTAAAGTATTTTGCTCAAATATTCTTGGGAAGGAGGAAACAGTGTCTTTGGGCTACAGCAGTGAAACAGACAAAAGAACATGACCTGTAATGAGCAGTAACCAGAAACAGGTTTCCTTGGATGTTTGCAATTTACTCCCGTGCAGCAGAAGATCCATTCAAAATCTGCCTAAGTTCTGTTCAGGGGCTCTCAGTATTTTCTGTCAGTTTGAGAGGCTGAGCTTGGGATACTGTCTGTAGCTGATCTGTAGCTGACCAATGCAGGCATCAGCAGAAAATTAAACATAAGACAGTTGTTGTCTAGATCAAGAAACCCCAGAAATAGTATAACAATAGTACAACATTGTACATATTCTCATTTTAATTTCCTTTAAGCCTACACACTTTGGTGTAACAAGCCTAATAGCTATTAAAAGAGAACAGAAAATTCTCCAAACATGTGAAAGCATTTGTAGGAAAGTCATTATTGTTACCATTACTTTTGCTGAAACTCTACTGGGACCACAGTCTTTTTATTTTTTTATTTTTTTATTAGCTCTCTACAAATAAGATGTGAATTCCAGCATATGCACTAATCAATACTTTCTCCTTCAGTACCCTGAGAAAATAAGGGATTCAGATGATATCTCCTTAAATGTCTTAAGAGAATGCCTGTGGCATCTCATATGCCTTAAATGCTAATCTGAAAAAAGAAAATACAACCAAACAACAACAAAAAGCTAAGTACATCCTCCCCCTCCATTCCCAAACATTCACACGGTATCATAGCTTCCATTCAAAGGCAGTCTGAAATAAAAATTACTAACACTTAAGGTCAGCGCTAAAGTTACCATAAAACCCAACAATTTACCTTTTTCAACAGCCAAACAGTAAAAAAGACAGTTGTTTTACCCTGTGCATTAGAGGTCTGATAAAAAGCTATTCATTAGCTTGAGGGGGACTTAGATCAACATTTTTTCATTCATTAAGGCTGTTCTTTTTGTTCATTAAGCCCGGACCAAAGATTTGTCCTCTGTTCAGCAGAGAAAAATATCTTATTGGTTTATAGCATGATACTATATTATTACATTGTCACTGTCTATTTAAGTGGTTGCATTTATGTTATAGTTACGTTTCTAAAAGAGTCTGGCCACAATTAAGCACTTAAGAAAAGTGACTAAATTCCCAAATACTGTTTCTCAACAGGAGATCCCAAGTACTGTAAGCTGTAATGTTCTGCCAAAGAAAGAGTGTTCTAGTTGGTAGAATGCCTTTTTTTTCTATTTTTTTTTCTATTTTTTTTCTCTTTAATGTGGCAAGCAAGAAAAATGTCATTTATTCTAGCAAAATATTCAATTCAAGATTTGGCCTTCTCACCATTATGGTGAAAGGTTTTGCTTAGTCTGTAACAGCATTTGAAGAGCCATGAGTGACACAGCTGTGGAAAATGTAGTGACAAAGGAAATGGGGACATGGGTATGGGATTGGAGCTTCAAATCAGAAAGCTCACTAAAAAAAACAACAAAACAGCTCCATTTCATTCTTGTGCTTAGATAATAGCTCTGTATTACCCACATTACAGAATATCAGTTTCAGATCCCTCTCAAATGAGTTTAGTTCAAGGATCTGAGATGTCGGAAATGGGATAAGACAGTTCTGAATGAATCACCTTGCCGCTGAAACATCAGGGGGTGATAAGACAGCTTGGAGAGCCAGCTAAGACGTATTTCAAAGAAAGCAAGGCTTGACAGCAAGTATCTGCAACTATCCCTGTTGAACATTAGAAATATAATTTAACAAGAGAAAATTGGCTTTCCCAGCACAGATTGAAATAAGCAGATGAACAATGACTTTACTTCCCACAAGACTTCAATTGCTCAAACTTAAACAAAACACAATTGGAAGAATAAGAGTCACAGTTCTAGTGCTGAATCAACTTAACAAACGTAATGGTGCAACACCAATAGAGTAGTTGTTGTTCTAATAGCTATATTAAACCTCTGAGCATAATCAAAATGACTTTGATATTTCCATAAGGCAGAGTAAACTCAGACTGAGTACTATGCTTAAACCATTAACAGTACTGTTGCATTCTTGATGATTAGTTTGTGTTTGGAGTAATTTACTATATTTTACAGAAAGGAAAAAATTTCTCCTTAGAAAAGGAGAAATTATGCATTAGGGAAGGACCATTCCTTCTTATTTGTCCCTTTTTGGAAATGGAGAAGTTTATCTGGCCCTTAGCATAGTTTTCAAATTTTGTTGCTCTCCAATCCAGATAAAGTTGCAAATCATCACCCCAGCACTGGGTGGGATAAATTCTGTTCCAGAACATATACATACATACATATATACATACATACAATCCTCAACTTAGCCAACTTCCAGGGCTATTCTATACACATACAAAGGAGGAGTTCAGTCTTCTTATTACTTTTATATGTCTCCTCATAAGGATACTCATTTGTCCAATGAAGTAAAAAAGCAAAGAGATTCCCATAAGCAAATTAGTAATCTTGTGTCTGTCTTGGCTGGCCCTAAGGTAAGGCCCATATGTTTTAAGCAATGCCCGTATGAAAGCTAACATCTAAGCAGTTTTGAGGGCTACGTATCTCTCCACCGGCATCCCACAACTGAAAACAGTATGCATTATGCAAAGCATTAGCTGGGCACCTGACATGGGGGTGGTCTCAATCTGGAGTCTCATTTCCCAGACTAGCACAGGATGCAAGTGTCATGGAGGCAATGTGTTGAGCTCCCAGGAAAGCTGAAAGAAAGAAGGGATGTATGCCCTCAGTGATGCCTTCATGCAGAGAAGTAGTTGGAAGTCTAGTTAGAAGGATAGCATGAGACCAAGCCTAAAAAATGAAAGGATGTAAAGAGATGAATGACACAGGCTGCAAAGGATTTGGCAGGGTTCCAGCAAGGATTCAGGATATCTCAAAGGAGAGGGAAAGGGTGAAGAATAAGAGAAGGGAAAAAATCGGGAGTCTGATTTATACCAACAAAAATAGGAAATTCAGCTAAAAGGCTGACAATCTGTTATCTGCTTATCACTCTGCATAGATATTTCAGTGGTATCGGGCAGTAGAGAGTGTCAAATTCTGTTCATGCTGTTACACCCACACACAGCTCAGCAGGTTAAGACTGGCGTGTTCTAGCTTAATTGTGCCTGAGCAAGTCCAAGCACGTACTTTTATAAGGTACTTTTCTCTTTACAATTTTCTTTTCTTATTTTTATTAGCAAGATCAAAAAGGACACATACAAGAGAAGACAAAAACACAAACCTTGTAAGATTTTATCAGGTCCAAATTAAACTGTTAGTGTGTTCCCATCAACAGACTGTCCAATGGCACTTGAATGCCAAGCTCTTACCAGGGTTTTACACTCTTACAAGGTGCTGACTTCTTCTGACGGAATTTGTCACTCAGTGTTTCATGCCACAAGAGTAGCATCCACTGTACTTACTTGTTTTGCCAAATAGCAGTTGCTCTCAGGAGCTATTAGCAGAGCACAGCATGGCTTTTCACATGACAAATACCACTGATGGAATGCTATCCTGCATTTCACATACAACAATACTGCTCTGTTACCGGGGTACAGTTACATACTGTGTCAAACAGCAGCCTCCCATTTATGTCCACACTTAGGGTGAGTAGCCACCAAGTTCAGAAAGAAGGCAATGTTCAGTAGCAAAAAATAAAGGTGTTAACTCTGCAGGTCCAAAGTGTACCTGTAAATGGGAAGTGGGAAGACAAAGTGAGAAGGAGGAGGTACGAACTCTTTACATCTATCCTGGAATTTAAATGCCTTCATTCCTTCTTTTTTTTTTTCCCGAAGATTCTCATCAAGGAAAAAAAAATACATGTTCCATATCTCTTTCATTTTCTTCCAGAAGTTTTGCCAGAGAAAAAAATGAAACTTTCTCTTTTCATATTGTAAATTCAGTTGGGCCTGGTAAGCAATAAAGAATTAAAACCTTTGTTTTATTTCAGGTGGCCAGTTGTACCTGGTTTTCTTTCGGCAGCCAACACCACAGAGAAGGACGTGTCCAGGATAGGAAAAGAGCACACCTTACACACCTTCATTACCAGAACACACTATGCATATACTTGACAAATTACACCGCATTAAAAGGGGAAATATCTTCTGCAAGGCCAGGGATAGACTCAGGCTGCTCCTCTATGCCTTTGAAATACAATAGTGACAAGAGGAGGAGCTCAGTTTGCAGGAACTGTGTTAAGAGGGATAGTATTTACTGAATTTTCACTGAATTGCACTGAATTTTTAGAGTTGGAAGGGACCATAGAGATCATCTAGTCCAACTCTCCCGCCGAAGCAGGATTGCCCATAGCTAAAGCATGTCACTCAGGACTGCATCCAGGAGGGTCCTGAAAATCTCCAAAGAAGGGGACTCCACGACCTCCCTGGGCAGCCTGTTCCAGGGCTCCGTTACCCTCACTGTGAAGAAGTTTTTTCTCATATTTGAGTGGAACTTCCTATGTTCCAGCTTGAGCCTGTTGCCTCTCGTCCTCTCCTGGCAACCACTGAAAAGACTTTGGCTCCTTCCTCCTTCAACCCACCCTTTAGATACTTATAGGTCTCCCCTCAGCCTTCTCTTCTCCAGGCTAAAGAGTCCCAGCTCTCTCAGCCTTTCCTCATAAGGAAGATGCT
>BJBW01000791.1:58169-80186 GCA_004320125.1 Scolopax mira | reverse complement strand
GCCCTGGAAGAGGTTGCCCAGGGAGGTGGTTGAGGCCCCTTCCCTGGAGACATTCAAGGTGAGGCTCGACGAGGCCCTGGGCAACCTGGTCTAGTTGGGGGTGTCCCTGCTGACTGTGGGGGGGTTGGACTAGATGACCTTTGGAGATCCCTTCTGGCCCAGATGATTCTATGAATATATATTTTTGCATCATTAACTGGTTTTGGTCAAAATCTTCAAGTATTAATCTCAAAAACAGAATTGAAGCTGTGAAGTTCTCGGAAATTCCAAGAGCAATTAAATGTGATTGATTATTTATTTGGAGCTGAAAATATTGCAGTACAAACTTTTTTTGGCTAAGAATGCAACAAATTTTGATTTCAGCTAAGTGAGAATTACCTTCTCTTTACCTTCTCTTCAGTTGTCAGGCTAGCAGTAGGCTAAGGCATCCACAGTAAGGATTGCTGTCAACAAGTTAGAATCTGGAATCTAACATTTGCTGCATAGAATTTCTCTCGAATATTTCAGTATAAAAGTTTCATCATTTCCTTATTTGAAGCTTTATTCCATTCTATTATTGTTTTTTACACTTTCATGTTTTATGTATTCTAATTTCTAAAGTATTGTATAGCTTACATAATGTTCTCTGAGTGCATGTTTATCATGAAGTAAAAAAAATTGAGTATGCTCTATGTTGCTACTGAAGACTCAAATAGTATCTGGGTTCTGTGTTTTTCAAAATTACTCAACCACAGAATGAATTTATCATGTATGTTGAAAAGACTACTTCTTATATTATCTTATGTATCATCAACAAGAGAAATATTAAAATTGTATTTTATTTATGCAAAGATTGTTCATAAAATGAATACCTATATAGTCATGGTACATGCTATTCATGCTATTAGTCTCATACATTAATTTCCCAAGATAATTCAAAGGAACTCTGTTCTTAAAGGTGACAAATTGCTTGAACACTTAATGGAGAGCAGTTCTGTACTGATAAGAGAGAACAGACAGAGTTGCATCAGTTTGTTCTCTCTTCTGTTCTGTGATTCATTACTCTGAAAAATGAGTTGCCCTTTAGTCTTTTTTGGCCCACGCAACCAGCTGTAATCCAATTTAAAATATTTTTATGGTCTCAGCTCAATACATTACTCAAAGAAAACTGAATTTTAGCAGGGACTTTGTTAGCTCACTGCTTGTGGTGATATATTGTGGTTGGGGGGAAGGGGGCGGAAATGAGACTGGTTTGTTTTTTTTATAATGGCGCAGTAATTACCTAGGAAAATAATTTGAAATTCATATATTGATTTTGAAAATTAGGAGGAGTTGTTTGAAATCACTGTATAAAAGTCTATCTACTTTTTCTGCAAAATTGAAATGTTTATGTAGACATATTTGTGCATGTGTATGTAGCTACAAGTAATTCTTAGCCAGGATTTTCAACATCTCTTCTTATGTGTATTTTTTGATGACTGTGTTATGCTTAGTTACATATATCTCTGATACTGCTAAAATTCATGTTCTTCCTAACTTTCTGCATGGTACAGGCTTTCATGTCAGTGTTGATGACCAAAGGATACTTCTTCCTTTTCTGATTAATTAATAATACTAATTCTTCAAATGCTTATTTAAAGTCTGTATGGAGCAAACACACCTACTTTGCACAGAAGCTAGAGGGGTATTAGAGGGGAAGGGGGGTGCTTTTTAAGGGGTCTTAGAATTGCTTTGAATTGGTTTAAGGTTTGCAGTATTTTTTGGGTACACCTTGTGTGTTATGTTACTTGGACTACTTTTATTCACTAAACAAGATTTCAGAGTGAAAGAATGTTTACTTAAAAACCTGCCCTTAAAATACTAAAGTTGTGGAAAAAAAAAAAAAACACCACCAAAAAAGCTACAGTAACAAAATAAAATAATACTTTACAATAAAGATATACTTGTTTCTGCAGCATCTCAGGCATTTTCTGCCTTTCTTTAGGAAGAAAATGGAATAATTTAAAATAACAGGTTGCCTTTGTTGAATATAAGCTGACTTTTTCTTTCTGCCTGATCAGAAGAAGGAAAAGGCAAAAGATTAAATACTGTCCTTTTTTTCTGTGTGGATCCCTGGACTGGAAATCCTTCAGCTTTTTGTTTTTAATAATGAATAATCTGATACTTGTTTTCTGCTATATTGGATGCATTGATACCAGACATGATGAAGGGGTTTTTTTCCAGCCTTTTCCTCAAAGTTTACTGTTTCTAGTATATGTGTTAATACAGCCTCTTTCCCAGTTGATACTGTAATCATGAAGTTGTTTAGTCCTTTTAATGGAACAGTTTCTAATTTAAGGTTTTTTTCAAAGGGGAAATCTTCAGATTTTTGATGTTTTCTTGTCTCTTTCATGTCTCTAGCCATCGAGGACACTAGTTATGACGAGTATGTCTTCTGAGTAAGTATTAAACATTTTGACTCTTTAGTCAGCACACTGTTTAAATGTGAATGTTGATAATCTTTTTATGCCTATACAAAATGAAGTTTATCTTTAGGCTGTGTGTTAAAATAGTTTGATTTTTTTAATTCTAGCTAGAAACACATACATACATGTATACATTCTTGCTATCTACACTGTACGTGTGTTTGTGTTGCTGTGGTGCAGACTGAAGTAGTTGCTCCATAGATGAGCTCAGCAGGGCTTCAGAGCAATAAAAATAAAATCTTAAACAACTTTGGAATATTTCTGAAGGAAACGTAAATAGTTTTGCAAAGTAAATGCTTCAGAACTTTTAGCCCAAGACTTAGCTTTTCCCCCATACCTTTTAATTATTTCTCTTTAAAAAGTCATAATCTAAAATATTGGTTTAAAATGTTTTCTTTCATCCAAATAGTTGCTAAATAAATATCAGTTGTAGGCTTTTTAGCCACTTAGTTTCAAAACATTAGAAGTAGCTGCCACTGCATATTTTAGGGGAGAGTTAATAATTTTCTGGCATGCTCTTATCATTCTCTTAGAAGTCTTACAGCATAAAGAACATCCAACAAAAACACAATTCCATATTTTATACTGCACTTGCTTACAGTTTCTTGAATTCTTTTTCAAAACTCAAGATACTTCTGCTACCCACAAATCTGTTCCAGGTTTGAAGTAATTAAATCTTGACAATTACATAGATATAAGTATTCAGAAACAGCACTTAGTGGCTGTCTTTTTAGTTCTTTGTAAATAGTTGTGAATAGCTATTAACAAGTATACTAATATATGTCAGAAGTATAAAATGGAATTAATACTTCTATTTAATGTGACTGGATGCTAGTGATACCAAGACTATAAAATACACTTTGCAAGTCATGCACTACAGGATTGTTGTGGGGGAAGTAAAGAAAATAGCTTTCTACAGTGCAGATAGGAGTAGGGGAAACAGAAGCTCAAGAGAGGAAAAAAATTCCTGGCAGAGCTAGGGAAAAAGTTCTTTTATTGACAGAGGTCATTAATGTATTATTTCTTTTAGGTTGCTGGTATGTTGATTTTTCCCACTATTTCATTAAATAAAAATTTCTGGTGATAACAATTTATTTTCTTCAGAACCTCTTCATCAAGATTGTGCTTTTGGCTGTTAACAATTGTAGGCATTCATCAATTTTTAAATGGGTGAAGGCAGAAGGATGGCTTCTGAGACAACTAAGAATAGTTTTCCAAAATACAACCCAATGGCTAAGAGCCAGTTCTGTTATCCTGTAGCTACAGCCTCAAAAGCAGTTTGAAATTGAAAAATTTCAATTTTAAGATGCATGAGTTCAGTGGTTTCATGGCATCAGGTTTTGAGATTATATTTAATACCGCTCACTGATTCACAACCAGCAGCTATCTGTTTTTCTGAATCAAAAAATTCAGTGAAATTTTGCTGTAAATTTGTATCCATCAGTTTTTTCAGCCGACTGAATTATAAACTGGTGAGTTTCATTGCAGTTTATAAGATACCTTACATTCGATTCTTGTACAACAGGAATTTTTCCTCTCATTGTAAGGAATTTTGTGTAAACACAAGAAAGAACTAAGAAAAGGCTGAGGCAGAGCATAGAAATGCATCCCCTGAGGACGCAGTTTGGGCAGGGACAGCCTCTACAGATTGCAGTGTTGCAAAAAACTCATGTTACGTTAATGCTCGTAAAATGAAAAGGGAATAGCAAATATTCTAGTCAAAACCATAAAGCCAAGGCCAGAATTCACACTGGAGTGAGGGTCAGTGGTTTGATGCTGAGGGACATGGTTTAGTAGTAACTTGGCAGCGCTGGGTTAACAGTTGGACTTGATGATCTTAAAGGTCTCTTCCAACTTTAACAATTCTAGAGTATCATCAAGTATCCACATGCAGTATCACCTTTAGACTTGAGATGAATTTGCTTTGTTGTTTTTACTATTCATTTAAATGTTTGAAACTTCTTTAAAAAATAGATTGCTGCATTCTCTGTGGAGAATTTGTTGGCGTTTTGTTAGAGTTCCTCTAAGTAGTGCTTGTTTTATTCAGGGTAATTTGGAGTTTCTGTAGAGTAAAGTGTAGTGAGAATGAAGTAACCCCAGACAGGAGACTTCTAGAGAGGTTCTGAATGTGCTCATATTATGTCAGTGATCAACTAAAATATTTTATCTGAGAGGATTACTGTTATGATAGATGTGACTGTGTTCAAGTTTATGCTTAATTATTTTTTTATATTGAGTAGCATGCCACAGACACTTCCAAGTCATCCAGGGGAAGCAGAGAGTGCACTGCAACTGGGCTTGTCATTTACAGATATTTAATGACCATTTATAATAGTGATTTATGAAAATAATCATTAATAAGAACAGTAAATTGTTCTCATGCAAAAGCTTTTCCCTAGTGACACCAAGATCTCACTGTTTTCACAATGATATGTTTATGTGCTTCACAGTAGCTATGTGGAGAACTCAAATTAGAATTCCAGTTATAAGTGGCCATTCTGGTTTTTATATTTAATTTTATATGTTTCATTACAATAGTATTTAAGAATAAGTGAATTTTTAATTGAAACATTGGATCGCATGTATAGGTAGCAAGCCAGAATTTTAGGACTTCTCTCTAAATTTAGACAGCATTTTATTCAGATGCTGAAAATCTGGTCTTCCTAATGAAAACTTCTTAAGAGAGCTGTGTCTAAGTGTTTATATTTCCTGGAAACACTCCTGATAGTACTACAAAAGCAACCAAGAATGAGGCTCTGTTGTACTAGGCATTGTACACAAACAATATGTTAGATAATTCCTGACTCAAAAGCTTCTATCTAAACAGACGAGATAGATGTGGGGGACAAAAGAGCTTTGATGTACAAGTAAGATATGATTGTGTGATGACAGAAAAGGGTCTGTTTGGACTTTGTGAGAAGGCTAATGAATTTAGACTTAGCAAATGGGTAGAGGCTCCAAAAAGGATAAGAAATGATTAAGGAAAGAAATGAGGTGAATTCGAGTTAATTTGTGTTGTGTGTATATGCTTTTATAATTTGCATATTCATTCAACATTATTTTTTTTCTTTCTTTTTAGGATGCAAAATACAGTAATTCAGATCATGAATAAACTGGGAGACTTTTTGTTGTCAGATGACGTATGTGAAACAACAAGCCATGTAGTCACAGGGAGTCCTCGTCGTACCTTGAATGTTATGCTGGGAATTGCTCGTGGGTGTTGGATTGTTTCTTATGAATGGGTAAGAAATATTTTTAAATTTTACTACAGAATAAATTAAACATATTTTGTTCAGCTGAAATATCACCCATTTACCCATGTTTATGTCCATGTTGCATACAGTGGTGCAATGTTGTTGAGATATTCAGGCATAATGTGGTCAATTAGTGGAAATTTGTCTGTGTGAAGCTCTGTTATGTTATTCACAGTCTTTCAATATTAATATAATCTGATTAATATAATCTAATATAAAGAATACATACCTCGATATGTATTTAGAAATGCCTGAAGTCTTATCTCATGGCTGAGAAACTCATGCCACGTGCATTATTTTTGGACAGATTAAAGGCTAACCAGACCATTTCTGCTCAATGTTAGTGAAGTCATATTATTCAGTTTGAATTTTTTATATACTGATTTAATATATCTTTATTGTGTTCTGAAACATGTATTGCGTGCAGCATTGGTAAAAATGAATTGTTGGATATTTTGCTGCGTAGTAGAAGCACTGTTACAAAACAAAATAAGAAAAGCTCTTTGTAGATGAGTAGTTTGGAACCTTTCTAATTTACATAAATTGTTCCTAGACATCCAGATCAAATAATCAAATAATTTTTTTTTTTTAACTTGTTTTTGCCCATCCAGTTCTCTGCCCCATCCTGCTGGGGTGGGGAGTGACTAGTGACCAGGTGGGGAGTTTATCTGTCAGTGCAGGGTTACACCACCTGCATTGCTCACTGTGATAATGGAGATTAACCACTCAATCTGACATTGCAGACGACAGTTTTTTCAACTTTTCTTATGTTTTCAGATCTATAAAACATAGCTGTTGGAATTCATATTTACATTCTACTGAAAAGAGTTGTAGAATAACTCTAAATGTCTTTGTTTACTTTGTCTTATAAATACTTCAAAATTTAGGGGCTGGGCTGAACACCGCCAGTTGACTTTTTGTTTTCAAGATGCCTCCTGGAATGAACCAGTGTGAAGGTTGTTTGATGTGACATACATGTAGTTATGTGAAGAAGCTGCTATGGTATACTTTCAGAAGTGATTCATTTCCATTGGAATAAAGGGGTTTGTGTCTTTGATCACCTTAACAATCCAGTAATGTGCCTTTGTGGCAAAAAAAAAGACCAAGAGCATCCTTGAGTACGTTAAGAGGAACATATTTGAGCAGATGCTTTGGAGAAGACATTCTCCACAGATCCATTCCAGCTATTATATGATTCTATGAATGAAACACATTAAAATACCTCACACACTTAACTCTGTATAGAGTTTTAAACAAGTAACAACATATTTGCCATAAGTTGCTTTCTCCTAACAGGGTAGTCAGACATGAAAGCAGTGTATTTCCTTGAGGAAAAACTTCAAATAACTAGTAAAATAGCTAAAGGTGTATATAACTGCAAAAAAAATCAGTAAAATAGTTTCCTATCTTTGTGCAAAAGGTAGTATTTGGATAATCAGTATTCTGGCAGTTGCTGTCCTGGAATTTCCCTGCCCATTTTATGCACTGCACTTCTGCGAACCAGTCCATGGTGAAAACATCAAGGTGTGATTTTCATCGACTAGTATTGACTAGTAGCAATGCCAAATTTTCTCTTGCTGTCTTACAGCCTGTCTTTTAGGCTCATCACAGGATCATCTGTATCCCTCATATAACACCAATAATTGAAATGGAATTGTTCCAAGGATTAGTTTGTTCCCATAAATATTAATGGGTCAAATGCTGAAGCTGTCTTTACTCATTTTATTAATGCTATTTAGACAAAGTTCTAAAGTTACTAGGAGAGTTACATGAGAAGGAACTAGAGAAAAACTTCAGTTCTCCAGATCACAAGTTTGTTCAGTCTTATAGTATCTGCCTATATGTGAATATTGCTATTTTATTTTTTTTTAGAACTGTGCTTAAATCTTTCACTGAGGCTGAGTACAACTTTGTCCATAAATGTCTATCCCTCAAGTAAATAAGTCTTTTATTTCACTGAAAGAAAATATTGCTATGAACTTTAAAAGGAATTATTTCCTAATTTGGATAAATCTATGCATTTTATCACATAAGGTCACTATTTTCTTATTTCTAAATATGTCACTGGCATAATTTTGCCATCTTTTTACTCAAATTTGTTAACTGAATACTTAGACTAGAGAAGAGAAAGCTGAAGCCTTACTTAGCCATCATGAGAAATTCCATAGAAAATTAGTTAGGAGAATTTCATTTTAGCAACAGAATATTTTCCTTTTATTAATGCTACAATACTGAATCCTGTAAATGCCTTTCTATACTGCAGTCAGTCCTACCATAAGTACTTGCCTTGGTAAAATAATTCAAATTGGATAATTAAAAGAATTAATCAGTGTGGAAAAATCAGTAGTACCTTTTAAACAAGGTATTAATTTTGAGCCATGATTATTGTCTTTTGGAAGATGTTTCTCGGACGCTTTAAGAAACTGAAATATTATTTATCACTGCCTTTTGACTTATAACACGGAGAGATAATTTAGGCTGCAATATGTTTTTCTTCTGAGAAAAGCCTAAAAGGATCTTTTTAAAGATAGATCTTAGAGAAATATTAAATTTGTCGTTAGACATTTAATCTTCATAGCTCTCTGCTTCCCTAGTTCACAATGAGTTCTCCAAGTGCAAATGCCATATGATCATGCAGTGTGTTAGCTGTGTGGGTAAGAGGCCTTAAATAATGACTCTTTCAGACTCTTGAGAATTTGATCTTTGACATAAATTTTCCTATATAGTGTGAATAAAAGAACATAACTGATTTGCATATGCAAAGGAAAACTTTGCACTGAGGCTATCCTTATAGCTGTATAACCTACAGGACACCTACAGGAGCTCCATGCCATAGAGGTTGCCTGCTACTGAATTAGATAAAATAGTCCATACTTGCAGATTAAGTAACAGAAGATTGAGCAACTTGATTCTAGAGTCCATAGGAGAACATTCTTTAAGGTTTTGAGAAGTTCACTGAAAAACTATGCTTTTCCCACTTTCATCTTCCCTCCCTATTTCCTCCTTTCTTGGGTCCTTCATGATCAGCGCGACTGTATTCTCTAAGGATCTGATACATTCTTAGTATCTCAATGTTATCAACTGTATTTTCCTAACTTCTGATACTCCTGTATCCAGCATTTCTGCTTGATCCATACTGTACTGCTTTGTCATTATATTTTAAGCTAAAACTTTTGTAACTGCACATTTGAAAACTTCTAGATAGCTCTTTCTTCTCAATATAAATGCTTTTCTATTCTGAAATGTTTCAGCTTTTCTTAGTCCTTTTCCACATTCGAAGGAAGTGTTGAATATGAAGATATTACTGACATAACAAGAAAAACTGGTTTACTCAGTATTGCAAATCGTAATTTTTGTCTTGCATGAATTTGAAGCATTTCTTTAGTGTTATTGGTTGAAAATTTGTCTCTGGCAAAGTCAGAAGCAAACTTGCAGTGACTTAAAACGGAGAGCTCTTGCCTTTGCGTTCATGAAAACTGAATGTTTTAGTGAGTGGTGACCTAATTATTTACTGCTGGACCTGGTTGTGAACTCTGTATCTTATTTTCCTTTTATCTAGGAAAGTAGAGATGATGCTTTTGTACTCAGTTCCAGAACCATGATAGACAAGCATTAATCAATCTTTTGTTAAGATAAACAAAATTAATTTCTAAACAAAATTCTGTAAATATTAAAGGGACTTATAGAGGTTGTTACTGTAAAATTGGCCTGGAAAGTGAAATGGGATTACTTAATCATAACTAATCTTTTGGGTTTGTGTTCTAATCTGTTTGGGTTGTTGGCCTATTACTCTTGGTACAAACATGTTTTCAGTATTATAAGGACATAATGTCCTTATACACATGTACACATTATACAGGATGTATACATCTGTTCCTCTCAAGAGTATTTACAAATATATTCTTTTGTACAGCATGTCTCAAAGAATTGTATTAGAAATTACAATTTTCTTAGTTCAGTTAAAATTTATTTATACTGTGATTAAAAGAGAAATGGTTTGGATCGACGGATTCTTTTATTTCTATACATACATACAAGCTATAAGTATAAAGCTAACGGATCTCGATATTCTTATTGTCAATTGTAAAAAGTAGTTGTAAAAAAAAAATATACACAGGTACCAATTTAAAGTGTGTAACTTAGAATCCTAAATTGCCATCTTATCTGTATGTTTTTAAGAAGTTGTTATGCTTTTCTTAGCTAAACAGAGTATTATCAGATTTTTGAATATTTTTATTTTGCACATTTATTTAAGCACATTTATTATGTGCTTAACTTATTTTTAGCTTTGGTATGATATAATGAATATAGACATTCTTTTTTCTTTGTACAGCTGTTGCATTTTCAAATATTTGGTTGTGCATTTCCTAAAAGTAAACATAATATTGTTTGGATTTTAGTACTAAAGTTCAACAATAAGTTTGAAGATGTGCTGCTTTTCACTATCAACAAAAAAATCACTGTTGGCTTCCAGTAGCCTGAAAAATTGGACACCTGCCTTCCCCTCACAAGTAAAACAGCATTTGCCACATCACACAAAGCACCAACTTTTGTAACAGTTCATATTTTGTAACCGAGAGTCAAGCATGAGCTACTTTGGACTAAAAACTATAGAACTTGTTTTTCATAACAAAATTTCTTCCTAAATTCAGTTTGCAATTTGCTTCTTGTAGCAACAGATTTGAGGTGAAAGAGCTCTTTAATAGAAAACTTATTTTCCTACATGCAATTAGGCAATAACATTTATATTACTAGTTTATAGTCAGTCTGTCCAGCTTAGAATCTTATTTAGTTAGTGAGGTTAAAAAGGATAACTTTATCATGCTTGACATTGTGCTTATTTTTGTCTGAGGAACATCTCATAGCACTGCTTCCCAAATTTTATGAGGTAAAGTTTTATAATTTAAATTAAAACTAATGATATATGGATTTGTATGGCATCTTCCAATAGAATAAAAAAAGAACCCTGAATATTTCAGTTAGCTGTGAATCAAGCATGGGAATAATTTCACACACTGATGAAATTCAGCTGGTCCTAAGGTGAATAATGACAACAGTTCAATGGTGCGTGGCTGTGCTAACAGTAAGAAACAGACATCATGTATTTAGAATGGCTAGAGAACTATTTGGGTAAAATGGGACTGCCAGAGGTAGAATTGTCCTAATCACGGGGATTTATTATCTAATAAATTCTATATATCCCTTTTTGGGGGTATATGTACGCTTCTTGTTCACTGAATACCACCTGGGGCTGTAGGAGCAGCAGGGTATTGAGGGGTTGCTGTGGTTTTTAAGGTTGCATATGGGGATCATGCTGTCTCCCACTACTGGGTAACAAAGCTTTTTTTGGCCCGTATTTAAGCGTGCTAAATGACAACTACAGGAGGGATGTTGCGAAACTCAAATGTGTGACAGTGGACAAACATGGGAAATAAATTACCAGGCTTTTACCTCTATGAGAATCTTACAGTGAGGAAGCTCTGTGAGGAAAATGAACTCTTTTTCCATCAGAGTGTGCTTCAGAATTTAGGAAAATGACCTTTGTATGACTCAGGGGGTGGAGCCATGGTAGGAACTTCATCCTCTTTTCATTTTCCCAAAAAGATGACCCTTTTGCCATGTTAGAGGTTGTCTCTGAGCACTCTTTGTGAGGCTTTTAATATTATAGTCTATCAGTTGCAACTTGCAAATTTTTTTTAAGAATGGTTTAGAAAATCAATCCAGGAAAAATGCTGGATGGACTAGTTTTGAAAGTTTAAAAAACCTGAAAATATTAAAAATAGTGTATTTTGGAACTTGAAATATAACCATTTCAAGCAGGTTGTTTTTTTTAATGTTAACCATTTTGTGATGGCCCTGATGGAAACAGCAGTCTGAAGGTAGTCCAAAGCGTTAGGGTTGGTAGTCTCCAAGCACCGTATTGATCCAGTATTTCAGAGCTCAGTTGAATACAAGTTATCAGACAGTCAGTACTCTGCTCTGTCAGCAACTTCTTTTTATGCTTTAGAATGTGGTGTTGACAGAGAAGGATACCAAAGAGAATGAAATCGAGTTTTTCTTCTTTGTAGGCTTATTTATTTATGTAATGTGGACTGTTCTGGTTGTCTTTCCGATTGCTTGATTTTTTCAGTGAATCCTTTGGTTTGGGTAAATGAAATATCAAACCAACCAGAGTTACTGCACTGTTACTTCTAATTACATATTCAAAGAGTTTGGTATTTTAGAAATTATAAGAGTTCTACTTACTGCTTAATTTATTTCAGGTTCTATGGTCTTTGGAATTGGGCCACTGGATCTCAGAGGAACCTTATGAGCTTTCATCCAGCTTCCCTGCAGCTCCTGTAAGTTTAATGGGCCTTTAAGCTTGTGAACTTTCTTTTGTTTATGTGGAAAATGATTGGCTCTCTAAGTAGGCTTTCTAAACATAAGGCCTACATGAAAAAATGTATTTTTAAAAGCAAATACAGTAAGGAGTCTTTTCTCCTTCGACCACTACTTTTTGAAGTGTGTGCAAAAGCTGTGGTATGCATGGAAAATGCAAAATAATTATTCACCATTTCACATCTGAATAGACTAGCTTTTTATTTAAGTATAAATGTCACTTAATGTATTTGTGGCATATTTTATTTCTATCTGTGCTTGTATATAAAATGGAGAGGTATGTTAATACCTAACAGAAAGACTGTTCAGGTCATAGACTCAATAGTTTCAGTCCAGAAATTACTTTGACAATGGAACATTACTGTGGGCTTTTAAAACTACTAAGTAGGTAAAACTAAGCATTTTTCCTGCCTTTAATGATTGTTCTCAAGTACTGAATCATGAACTAGTGAAAAGTGTGTATGTGGTAGCCTGGTGTATCTGTGCAGACCCAAGTGTATGTGGACTCTACATGTTGTGATTGATTAAACTGTAATTTTATTTTGGTTTTAATAACAAGAGGAATTCTAGCAGGTTACTAGTCAATGACTCTTAAGAGTTTTGCCAAAAAAACTTTTCACAATTTCTTTTATATTGTGGCAGCTAGTTAAATATATTATGATCTGTTAGTTGTTGCTCAAAGTTTCATACAGGCTTTGAAGAAAGAGCATTTAATGGGGTTTGAACTTTATATATTTTTGTTATAATTTTAATTTTTAAGAGCTTATTTTTAACATTCTTTCTAAATCTATAATTGATGTAACTTAACATGTTCGAGATGAAGGCTTTATTTTATAAATTGTATGTTCTCAAGGAGTAGGGAACTTATTCTGAAATAAGCCTAAAGAAATTAATTATCCATTATAATGGCATATTTTTTCTGAACAGATAAAGTAGATTTTTTTTTTGTATAGTAAATACACTAAGAATGGTAAAACTTAATATGAAAATAAATAAGCAGCATGTTCTTTTTTTCCTCCTTTTTTGTATTTCTATGAAAAAAAAAGAACAAAGTACTTCACATTAATGTGATGAGTTTTCTTTCTCAGACTACCTTGTTTAATAGCCAAGTATGGTATCAGTAACAATTTACATAACGTTCTTTGGAAGTGATTCCTGTTGGGGTTTAGATTCTGTTTACAGTTTTTATTCCTGAAACAGAAGAGGGCTTGAGAGGTGGTGAGAAGATAAAATTGAGGGAGGTTATACTTGTGCTGAGAACCTGAATCGCTTCTGTTTGCAATGTGCTTCTCTTGCAGGGGAACAAAGTCAGTGTCCAAGGACACATTTCCATCACCTTTCCAATCATTCCCTATTTGAATCGTTCTGGTTTCTTAATGTAACAGATATCTTAAAGATATGATTATTATTTGAATGTGAATGGTGTTTGTCTTCCCTTTTTATTATTTCTTTTCTGTAGAGAAAATGGAAGTGCTTTCTAGTTTACATACCATTTATTTGATTACAGGAAGGAATTAAAAGAAGGGATTATCTTGCTGTTATGTCCTAATTATTTGTACCAAGTCCAAAGCAGTTGTTGCAGCCTTCTTTTTTCCTTTTTCCTTCCAAAATGTCTTCTCACTTCACTTTGGTGTTTGTGGTTTAAGCCATGCAATTTCACTTAGATAAAATGTCCTTTAAAAATATATTCACTCTAAAATTTTACATTCATGTTGATAAATTATTCTATTTTCCCATAAAATGAAAGTCTCAATAAACAACTGATTTGTTCAATGTCTACACCATCTTCAATCACTTTCCCAGAATAGTCATCAAAAAGCCTTAAGCTTAAGAAAGACTTTTTTCCAACAAATCAAAACTAGCCATGCGATGTTTAATTATTTGTATTATATAGTGTTTTCTTACAAAAATAATGAAGGTTAACATCAAACAGAATGTAGAACTATTTCCTTTGCCAGGTTGAGCACTCATTCTGTGCCAGATTCTATCTAGATGGTTTTGAAGCTTTTAGTTTAATTTTTTTTTTACATTATTAGGCTGGATATGCTTACTATCTCAAGCATTGGGAGTATTTTCTTTCTTTGTCACTGCATTTGTCATTAAATGCAGTGAAGCAGGAAATACAGTAATCTAGACTCAGCATTTCTATTAGATTTCATAGAAAGGGACCTCTGTAGGTTGTCTAGTTCAACACTCTGCTCCAAAGGACTTGTCCAGTCCAGCCTCATGTTAATAAACGAATAAATTAAAAAGGAAATAGCATTTCCCCAATTTGAACTTATGTTCGCTGCCTCTTGTCCCATTGTGGTGCACCTTGAAGAAGGGCTTGGCTCTGTCTTCTCTGTGGCCTCGATCAGGCAGCCGTAGACAGCAGTAAGGTCTCCTCGACCCCTTCTCTTCTCCAGGCTGAAAAAGGCCATCTCTCTCAGCGTCTCTTTGCACATCTTGTTCTTCTTGTTATGGCTAGCTCCTTTCCTAGTTTGGTGGCCCTCTGGTAGACCCACTCTTTAAGATGTTTCTTAGAAATTCATAACAATTTTGAGAAGTAATTTTTTAGTTTGGGATATGTCTATCCTTACAAGTTTGCTAGAAGAAACAACAAAATACTCAAACAGTAATCTTAAATACATTCAGATTATTTTATGCATTTCTTCAGATGATGACTATTAATTTACATTCATTAGATTTATTTAAAATCAGATCATGAAGTAATATTAGAAGTAGTTTTGTCACTGCTACCCTTTAGTAACGCTGACCCATTTTCAGAGAAAAATGGTGGTGGTTTGAGTTTGGGGGTACTCTGACAGTAGCTTTAATGACTGTCAGTATAAAATGAAGTGTTTTCTTCCATCTTTCTCAAAATCATTTACTGTTTTTAAGATACAATACCTTTGTTAAGTAATCCTCCAGAAATACTGTGTCTGGGGTTTTTGTTTTGTTTTAGTGTGAGATACGATTTTACCTTCCAACTAACTCAGTCATCTGCTGAAATTAAAAATTTGCAAAATTATTACTTACGGCAAAGACTAAGCATGAAAATTACAATTTAATTTGGGGGAAAATCTGCACTACATTATTTTGCGTGATTTATGAAGAAATATGTTGTCAAACTTCTCAACTGCAGTGCAGAGTATAAAATTTTAAAGCATATAGTAATTAAAAAGCAAAAAATCACCCAGTGGAATAATTTATTCTCATTGTGTCACACATTGAGGGCTTGCCTACAGAGAATTTCTAGGGAGAAGTCCTAAACTTTCTGAAAAGAACCCAACATTATGACCCCAGATAATTTTCAGATTATCTTTTTTTTCCTGTTTTTAAAATGCAGTGATTTGTATTTTAACTCATGAGCATTAATTTAATTGTGTCAAAGAATATGCATATGTTTTTCAGTTAGGTTATTTTTACAAAACATAAAGCTGTACTACAGCACCAGGTGATAACTGATTGTCATAAACAACTGAACATTTGGTGTTAATGCTGTTGCCTCAGTTTGTAAAATACTGATCAGTTATTTTACAGGTAAAAACAAGGAAAGGAAAAAAGTGCAATCTTCATAAAAATATAAAGAAATTCATACTATAGTGTAATGTTCAGGGATTTTTTTGTAACTTAAATATAGTGACTCTAGTAAGTACAAACTGAAAGAAATGGTGATTTTTGTACATGGTATTTCCCAAGAATAAATGCAAAGTACTTAAATGCTATTTTTCCTCTGTTCAATAAAGTAATAGGAGCTATTGGAAAAAATCCCCGAATAAGTGTAAGAAATTGTTTAGGAGACTATGGAAGGAAAGAATGTATTCTTCAACAACAGTATTGAGCTAATTACAGGACAGGGGGTTTTATGTACATAAAAGGCAAACATGACACAGAGATAAATAGTTCTAGATCTAGTTAAGTGTTTTATATTAGAGTAATGTTTAAAGTTCAGTGATGAGGCAAAATGCATATTTCTAAAACTATTTTAGATATTTTTCACAGTTCCAGTTATTTACTAACACATACATAACATAAATGATCAGTAAAACAGAGTCCTTAAGTTGTGTGACAGTTTCTTGGATGTTCTTTTTATTCAGTCTTTTGGCCAAATCACTGTTATGCTTTATGTTGATGCTTTAGACTTTGTGTCTATTTGAATAATAATAAGAGATTTAGCTGATCAAGGCTATTGCAATTCAGGAATTGTAGCGAACTGATCCCTTCAGAACATGAGCGCATGTTTTCTGGGCTTGAAAATGAGACAAGTTGCAGATGTGTGTTTATATACTTGGCAAATGAAGTCTTTGAAGACTATACACTACATAATTCACATAATGCAGAAGCATTTAGAAATCTGCTGGTCGGATCATCATCGTCGTGGCTTTGAGGGAGTATCCCGAGCCCTTCCAGTAGTACCACTTGATACCATTGAATTTGTTGTTGTTCTGTCGTAATGGGTAATACATTCCGTTGAGGTTAGAAGGACCACAGGCATCAAACCACCATCCTGCAAGACAGGAAACAAACAAAACCATCAGCAGATGAAAATGTAAGCGTAATAGTATAGAAGGACACTTTCTTCTCTTGAAGTTAAAAAGAAATCTAAACCCAGGTTTTCATTCCTATGATTTGGAAGTGTCAGTATAACATATGTCTCTCAAACTCTGCAAGAAAATGTATTATGGTATCCAGTACATACTCTTGAATCTTATGTAATACATAACAGTTCAAAATTGAGAAGGGAAGGCTTTCAATCAAGCTTAATTTATTACTGATATCAAACATAACTGTTGACAGTCTCAGGGCAGAACTTGAACTATAACAATATTGAGTCGTCTTTGTTTTTTATCTGCTCTTTGGTAAATTCCTATTCTTCACAGATTTAAACTCTCTTCTTAATTGTTTTTAAAGGATTAATTCAGTTATCCATTTCAGTTCTCTGTGTAGATTAGTTCAAAACCTCTGTGCTGAAACTCGGTAAGAAGGAATAGGAGAAAAAAGTAACTCAAGGTTATTTTGTACCCTTGTGGTCCTGACCTGTTAGTGGGTCATAACGAAAATTTATTTTTATTATATAGGATAATATTTTTATACTTCTGTTATGATGGTGTTAATGCATGTGTTCTGTTTTACAAGGCAGTGATCCAATTGTCCTTTTGGATAAACTGAAGCTGCCTTTTGTCTTGCAACTGGTGCTATAGGGAAACAAGCCACTACTTAAGAGAGAACAGGAAAAGAAGTCAAATTTACAAAGCAGTTTGTTTACATTTCAGAATGTGGAATTCTAGATTCACAAATTATAAATGGCTCATGTGGTTCAAGATAAAAATACCCACCTAAAACTCCAGTAACTAGTGAAAAATCATTAGAAAAATGTAAATATTTCATATGTGATCTTAAATTTATGTATGTGTTGCCATTTCATAATCATAATGAATTATATTTTTGTACTCTTCTGTGCATGTACAGTATACAGCAGCTTTTGAGGTTTCCTTCTGCTCTGGATGTTAGAGAATGGGTTTGTGCCTAAAGAATCAGGAGACATTTCACTGATCAACTGAACCTCTCAAACAAGTTTTTTGTGGGGGTTAAGTGTTTTGATCTCTGGCACTATGGGATCTCTGGAATTCTTCATTCCTTGGAAGAATCTGCTTTCACCCTGGTTTGTTCCACAATTACAGATTTTCTTGTACCCCAACTTGAGAGACTGGGTTTTTTTCCTCCAGTTTTAGCTTATCTTGTTTTACTTTAACCTTTGTCCAATGATAAAATATTTCGTTTCTCGACACTGTACTGGCATTTCTCTCTGTGAATTTTGGACTTCTTCAATAGTCAAAATTCACTCAGTCAAAATTATTACTATTTATCTCACAGACAATTTCAGTGCCAATAAAAATAGGAAAAGTGAGAAACATAAAAACATTCCTACCTCCTGTTAGCATTTGTGAACATTTGCAAATACATTTGTCATTGTCTGCATCCTTTGTGCTAAAATCATTTCCTGGTTGGCTTATACTACTTATTTTGCCTGCTGTCCCAGTAAGTCCTTTAAGGTAGATCCTGTAGAAGTGAAGAACGGAAAAACAATTATTATGTGGAAGTTAATGGTAGTTGATCTGCAAAATAATGATGGAATAGTCTGCAATAAATATCCTGTTCAAATATTTCAGTTCTCTTCTGGCCAATGTACTGTTGTAAGCTGTTTTGCAGCATAATGTTTTCATAAGAGTGGAAATGGTCAGCACAATATTCTAATGAACAGCCTCCACTTTTGTAGAGATGATTGTTTTATTCATGTCATATTAGAAGAAAATGAGAGCAAGTAGATAATAACTCCTGGAATTTTTCATATATATCATGCATTTCTTAATACTGTAAGTACATTGTGTGCAATTATTTTATTTTAATTGAGTACAAAAGTTTAAACCAAAACTTTTTCCATTACTGTTTTGCCATTAGCACAACATGGCAATGTAGCATTACAACTTTTATAAGAGAGAACCTGGGAGTTTCTCAGTATTTCCCTTTCTGCTTTCCTAATTACTGTTTCTTGTCACATCCTTCATAGATCTATTAGTGTTAAATCATAGAATCTTTTAGGTTGGAAAAGACCTTTAAGATCATCAAGTCCAATTGTTAACCTAACGCTGCCAGGTCCCTAAGCACCACATCTACATGTCTTTTAAATGCCTCCAGGGATTTTTCAACCACTTCCCTGGGCAGCCTGTTCCAATGTTTGCTAACTCATTCAATATCCATTCTAAACCTCTCCTGGCATAACTTGAGGCCACAACTTGAGGTTCACAAACAACAGGTCCAGCAGGGCTCCTTCCCTAGTCAGCTCCCTCACCAGCAGTTTCAGGAAGTTATCCCCAACACATTCAAGGAACCTCCTAGACTGTTCCCTCTCAGACTAATGGAAGTCTAATGTAAGCAGAGAATTTTCATTTATTATTATTATTAATCAGTTTTAAAAAGACAATTAAATGACAGGTTCTGACTGGATACCAGGAAAACCTTTTTCACCAGGAGGGCAGACAAGCAGTGGAAGAGGTTGTGGAATCTGCACCTTTGGAGGTTCTCAAGATCTAACTGGATAAAGCCCTAAGCATCCTGGCCTGACCTCATACCTTTGAGATCAGGAAGTTTGACTCAAGTGAAGTCCATTCTGATCTCAGTTTCTCTATGAATCTATGAATTTTTGGTTTTATGACCCAAACTCATATTTTTTCCAGCATTCAAAATGTATTAATGTTTTCACTGCAGTGAAAGTTGCTCTTAATACTTTCTTAGATCTTTTCCTGTTTCATAATGTTAAATATATTCTTTAATCCATTGCATTCTATGATGCATTCCATGTTTGGTTGCATTTTAAAGTATTTACAGACAACCATCTTAGTTTTCAGTAATTTTTAAAAATATTTTAAGTGGACAAGGAAAGTGACCCATTTTGCAAAGGTTGCTTTCATAAGTATTTTAAAGCATTACTTTAAAAAAAGTCTCTGTTGTAGATTCTGACTATTTCCAGATGAAAAAATATTTGCTTTGGAGTTGAGACAACTGTATACTACTAAGGTATTGAGATCTAACGTTTTGGGGGAGGGAGATGCTGATAGTTTTGGATTGCTGTGCATATAAGACTTGAGTTAAAGTGACAGAGAGCATCTCTCTTACAAGGAAAGACTGAGACACCTGGGTCTGTTCAGCCTGGAGGAGACTGAGAAGGGATCACATCAATGCTTATAAATATCTAAAGGGTGGGTGTCAAGAGGATGGGGCCAGATTCTTTACAGTGCTGTCTGAATATGAGGAAAAACTTCTTTGAGGGTGACAGAGCACTGGAACAGGCTGCCCAGAGAGTGTCCTTCTCTGGAGATATTCAAACCCTGCCTGGATGAGAGCCACTGGGTGAACTTGATCTGGCAGGGGGGTTGGACTAGATGATCTCTGAAGGTCCCTTCCGAGCCCTACCATTCTGTGAACAGCATCAGATCTCTTGAGTGTCAGATTGACTTAGTTTACAACAAAGAGCTGCTATACATCTTGGGAAGATACATCTAGATTTAGGTAATTTTTCTATACAGTCATCTAAAGCTCCATCAATCTCCAAGATTCTTATAAAGAATCGTTTCCTGGACAATGCAGTAGGAAATCATCTGTTCTACTGTAGAATCTCTAGTTTCTTCTCTAGTCAATCAAAAAAACATCAACTGCATTTACAGAGGGACTGTAGAATGAAGTATGACTTGCCCATATATTTCATCTATGGCTGGTACTGTTTCAAAATGTGTAACACTATGATACTATATTAAATGTATAATACTATGACAATATTTATTTATATATAAATTATTTATTTAAAGTGTATGTTATTTCCTATTTTAAGCGAATATGTAAGAAGAAATTATGAAGCTTTACATTTTACAGAATGGAGGGAGCATAAGGAATAGGTATATTAAAATCTGGTGTTTAAAATGACAGGTTTGTAGGAAGTGAGACTGGACTTTTGCTATTAGCTTCATTTTCTCAGGTAGAATTTTTATTCTTTGAGAATTCAAGCCAGTGGGTCACAGAAAGAGAAGGTAGCATTACCTCAGTGTGCTCTTCTCAGTGACAATACAGCTCCTACTAGCCACTGACTTAAGTGGTAAATCTCCTTGCAGTACTGTTCATCTTAGTCATCCACCTTGCATAAATGTATTTATTGCCTAGAATTAGGATTTAATAGCAACTGCAGACAGGTTCCTATTACACTGAATATCATGCACTGCCATCCACTATATTGGCAAATGTATCCCATCCCATCCCATCTTTGTGTAACACTCACCCATTGTGCCCTAATAAAATATACATTGTCTCTGCTAGGGAAAAAAAAAATATTAAGATTGTTTTAAGAAATAGGTGAAAAATGGAGCAAACATTATTTTCTGAGTGAAGTGAAAAAATGTCATACTTTGTATGAAAAAAAGGTCATGCATCTACACAGTCTAGAATGATTATTATCAGATTCTTTGTATTCAGAACTGATTTTTCTGCTTACCTGTATTTTAGTTCTTCATTTGCTAGAGAGAAGTGATCATACAATGAATATGCCTCATTTCCTTCCCAGTCTTTCAGGTGTATTTTAAGAACATAACGCTTCTGATTAGTCAGTTGAGAAACAAACTCATTTCCCAGCCAGTACTCCCCAGCAGGATCACCAAATCCCTGTAATTCAAGTTGTATATTTAAATAGCTTTGTTTTGTTTTTTCTTTGGGTTAGAAATGATAACTTTATCAGCTTTTAAGTTTAATAGTTTTCAATCTGTCAACTAAGAATTTTACTGTGTCTGTGAGGGTTACAGATCTGCGATATTTCAAAAAGTTAATTTCAGTGAAGACAAACTCAGGAATCTGAAAGAGTGAATCAGTATTACTTAGCAGATTTGGCAATGTTTCTACTGTTGTCACTAGAAACACAAATATAAATAACTCAAAAAATGTGGACATATCATGGAACAGTTGATTAAAGAAAAGTGAGGTTTCTCTTTAAAAACAAACATCACCCTTGCAAGTCTGCTGAGGCAAACAGCTTCTACTATGACATTCCTAAATGACCATCTAATGACAAAGACAACTTCTAAAACCTGCTTACGTTCTAAGGATGCTATTAAAATTACCTTATTATATCAGATTTCAGATAATAATAGCTAATATTTAGGCTTCAGAAAACATTGTTTACCATCTTGTACTCTTTCCATGTCCGGTGAAAGTCCACACTGCCATCCTCACGTCTCTGAATAATGGTCCAACCACCTCCACCAGTTTCCATGTCACAGTAGGCCTACAAAGTAAGCATGTGACACTGTAAGTGCATGCAGTCACAGTAAAACCAAAATACAAAGCATGTACTTCGCACAATTCTGTAGGATAGAATCACAGAATGGTTTGGGTTGGAAGGGGCCTTAAAGATCATC